>SJYV01019837.1:0-15626 GCA_006410875.1 Neotragus pygmaeus
TCTATGCCTCTACCAGTAATGCTGAAGAAGCTGAAGTTGAACGGATCTATGAAGACCTACAAGACATTTTAGAAAGAACACCCCCCAAAAGATGTCCTTTTCATTATATGGGACTGGAATGCAAAGTAGGAAGTCTAGAAACACCTGGAGTAACAGACAAATTTGGCCTTGGAATATGGAATGAAGCAAGGCCAAGACTAATAGAGTTTTGCCAAGAAAATGCACTTTTAACATTGTTTATTAAGAGATATTCCTTGTGAATGTTTAGAGGAGGATAGAGACCTGCTTATTTTGGGTGGTCTTGGGTCCTAAAGAAAATAGAAAGCACCATACTGTCATTTTTCTTCCCTATAGCAGAGTCGAGCACAGTGCTCTGCAGGCAGGATTTCTTAATAAAATGTAGTGAAATGTATAGGTCCTCTTCTTAAAGACCAGAAAACAAAGGTAGTATAATAATTCTATGCCCTAAGATCAAGCAGCTGGCTGCTATTAGGATCAAATTCACACAGTTATTTAAGACAAAATGTAGATTTGAACCAGAAAATGGATTTCTACCTTTTTTATACCTAGAACATTGGATGAACAACCCTGAAGTACAGACTCAGGTGTACACTCTCCCTGCTATATCCTGGATGCTTGTACTATTTCTAGTTAACAATTTAGGAAGCTATGAATTTGTTAGGTGAGTCTGTGACTTGGTTCTAGACAGCAGTATACATATAATACTGAGAAGTTTCTTTTAAAAATGATTAACAATAATATATTCAGTAATTATTCATTGAACTCCTATAGCATATGAGGAGTCAGACACTGAAATGACTTAGCATGCACACATGCACTGGAGAAGGAAATGGCAACCCACTCCAGTATTCTTGCCTGGAGAATCCCAGGGACAGGAGAGCCTGGTCAGCTGCCATCTATGGGGTCGCACAGAGTCGGACACGACTGAAAAGACAGCAGCAGCAGCAGTATATGAGGCATTACACTAAGTCCTAGCCAGCGCATAAAATGGAGAAGATGTCTGTGAAATAATGTGGAGATAAGCTGTATCCCTTAATTTTTTCCAATGACTTAAACAGAGATTGTTTCCTAATTTTTTTTAAAAATTTAAATTTATGTATTTTAATTGGAGGCTAATTACTTTACAATATTGTATTGGTTTTGCCATTCTTTTTGTAACCTGATCAATGCTCGATTATACCATCCTGAACACACCTGATTATAAAGGCTAAACATCAGGAGAGGGTAGATAGGAAAAAACAAATGGGAGAAGCTTTATGTTTTCTCTGAAGTATCGGGGTGCAGGTTTATAAACTCCACATCTGTTCCCTCTCTGGCATTTGCCTCTTCTTTTTTTCACCCACCCTTGGGGACCAACCTGCTCTCCCACCCCTGCCCTGTATACTGCTTCCCTCATGCCCTTGCCGTATTGCCAGCTGCTGCACAGGCTTGCAACCTACATTTTCATTCTCTTGTCTGTTCAGTTAGCATAACTTCTAGGGTGCTAAATGGAGAGTAATTAAAATGGCGTTTAAAGGTCTCCTGTGATGGTGTAGAGTGGGCAAGGCACTTCAGGGCAGAGTTCCTCAGACTAGAGCCTGGGACCTAAATTTGAGGTATCACGTCCAGAATTTTGTTTTATTATTTTTTTTCAGAATTTTGTTTTAACTTCTGTGACAGAAGTAAAGTGATAATTAAAATCTGCTATAGAATGAGGAAAACTTTCCAGTAACACCAACGGCAGGCACTGAGAAATAAAAGAGAAAAAAATTGTTAAAAATGCTAGTTACAATAAATGTATGAACCAATCATTAATTATGTATAATTGCCAATAACATAAAAACACAATAGCAATGATTCATCATTAAATATGCCAGATTAATTTTGCATAGATTTCAATTTAAGCTATTCATGTGATTCAGTTTTCAAAAGTTCTTGGTTTTGTAGCACGATCTTCTGTCTGTTCAGAGCATGGAAGACAATAGACAAGATGGTGCCCGCCCATGGAGTACCCACTGATATAAAATTATTCACATCGTTTGGTTACTATTGCATAAGTATTTCTGGTTAAAAAAACCAACCAGCATATTTTTCTGATTGCCTTAGCTGCCTTTCCTGAAGGAAATATACTGGTTTTCAAGGCTGGCTACTCTTGGCATAATAATGAAGTGTCTGACTCTTAGCGACCCCATGGACTGTAGCCTACCACACTTCTCCATCCATGGGATTTTCCAGGCAAGAATACTGGAGTGGGTGCCATTTCCTTCTCCAGGGGAACTTCCCAACCCAGGGATCGAACCCAGGTCTCCTGCAGTGTAACCAGACGCTTTACCACCAGAGCGACAAGGGAAGCCTAATAATAATAAGAAATAACAATAAATGGCATAATAATAAATTGTTGTTAATGTTGAGAGAAATTTAATCAGATTACTTTCATTTTGGTAATTTCAGGATTTCTAGGTTCTACCTCCTGCCTCCCCAGCAAAAACTGAACAGAGAATATTGGATTCTCTGCTCATTAGATACTTTGCTCAAACATTACATTTTTTTTTTCCAAATAAGATTTAACCAAAAGATAATCAGAGATAGTTTCTCCCTTAGCCACCCTCCTGCTTCATCAGGCATTGTCTTTAACTTTGATAAAAGTAGTATTAAGTCTGTATTTTGATTTTCAGATTGAAAAATTAACATAGTCACTAAAGGAATCACACAAAATAAAACTTTTGTTTTTTGAATTAACTTTTATGATTATGGAAAGGAAAAAAGCAATAAATGGCTTGACTATCAGCTAGGTCCTTGCTGACCCAAATAATGCAATTTCTTTAACCTACTAGTTTCTTTTATCTGTATTGAGCTGTGATTTTTTGTCTGTCACCAATTTAATTTCTTTTCCTTTCCCTTGAAGGAGTTATTCCAGATTCTTAGCAGCCTTGCTGAACTGCAGGGGAACCAAGGACTTTTATGTGTGACAAGCATTGGCAAACTGATTTGGCAGAATTGGTGTGACGTCATAGAAAAGAATTTCCTTTGTTTTATTTAAGAGTGGTTTTCGAGTTTTTCCCCAGTAAGTCTGGCTTCTATCTTGAGCTCTAAGAGAGCCCTTCACCAGATGTCAGAACCAAGACATCATCTTTGACTTCTAAGGACTTTATCCAAGCTGACCTGGATTACTCAAACTTCTTAAATAACACTCCCTTCCTCCAGGCTAATGTTCTCCCTTTTGGTCCCATTTATCTTGCCCTATCTACCCTCATCCTTTGTCTTAGGCAGAACTTTCTCATCTCAATTCCCTCAGCATAAAAGTGACTCTCAAACGCTATTATCTCCTTAAAATATTTTCAAAAAGAGGTATTGCTTCCCATCCTAATATCACCTTCTGTAGGCAGGCAAGTTACAGGGTGATTAATCTGATGTAAGTTATTGGGAAAATCCTTAAACAGAATATTTAATAAGTGGCTTGTTAGCACTTAGGTAAAAAAGCCAGTGACAAACTGTGAGGGTTTTCATGAATATTCTAAGAACGAATGGCAAACTAATCTCTTCCTTAGATAGGTTCCCCGCATTGGGAGGTCAGAGAACCTGTATAGAGCATTTTGATTCCAGCAAGATACGTGAAGTAGTTGCTCAAGATGGCTTCATGGACAAGATGTAGAAAGCAGAACTGGGTGAGATGGCCCAGTCTGTCAAACTGCTCTGGCTATCCATGAAATTATCTAATTTAGGAGGTGATTTTTAGAGATGTGCCATAAGACTCTTAGTTGGTGTAACTTCAATAAGCATTTTGATTTATAGTTTGGGTGAGTCATGGAAGGACCTTTTCTAGTTCCTGTTTGATTATTTATTTGATCTTCAAAGCCCCACCTCAGAAGTCTTCTGTCACCCCCCCCAACTTGATTCAGACAGAGATCTCCCTTCTGTATCGCTATAGTAGTTTTCAATATAATTTTCCACATTATTCTGTAATTCCTTACTTTCTTGCCTGTTTCCTTTGGGAGGTTGTGAAATTCTTGAGGTAAAAGACCAATCTTATTTAACTTTATATCCCATAGCGTCTGGTATTCAGTAAAGTATTTTTGAGTAGGTGAATTTAATGTCAAATTTGGCATTATTTTCATGTAATACAAAAAGGGAAGTAACATGGTTAACAACAGGATTAAGAGTCAAGAAGAGCTGAGTGGCTAAAAAAATGGCTCCACTTAATAAAGTTCAGCACTTTGACTCCATTGATTTTATGGACCACTTTTGATTGTCTCTTACCCTCTTGCTGTTCTGTGTTTCCTCCCACAAAGCTTAATTTCATGATTGATCATCACTCCCTTGCCCATCTTTTGCCTTGTCCTTTACAAAACCACAGCCAAGGGTAAATCTGGCTCTCTACATGAATCCGTGGATAAACAGGACTGCAGACTAGCCTCACTCTTGATGCCACTGATCTTTTTGTGTGTCCCTAACTTCTTCCCTCTCCAAGTCTGTTACATGACTATTTTGGACTTTTTCTCTCCTCAAATACTATCACCTCCTCCATTCATAGTCTCAGCTGATGACCTTCCTTCTTGTTCACTAAAAAAAATGTAAGTAGACTGATGAGGATGTTCGAATCACTCATCATGTCCTGTGCAACCACATACTTGCCTTCCTTTATGTTCCTAGGGAGAGAAACTGTTACAATTAAACATAAAACCATCATATACACTGTCTTCCACCTCTTTCATTTACTGAAGAAAATCATCCCAGGAATTCTTGGATTTCTTACAATGTGTTATCTTTATTCACTTTTCTATTATGTCACATTCACAAGAATATAAACATAGTCAGATGTAAATACAAGACACTTATCCTCTCATTGCTAAACAAGTTAAGCATTAGGTTGTGTTAATAGTAAGTAAAAGGAATTAACCATTTTTCTGTTTGTTTTACAAATATGTATTAAGTACCTCTTAAATATATACTAGTAACTGTCATAGTTTCTGGAACTACAACAGTGAACAAAACATAAAAATCCTTGACCTCATGGAGTTATATTCTAGTGTATTTTATTATACATTGTGTGTATACATATAGCTGACTCACTTTTGTTGTGCAACAGAGACTAATACAACCTTGTAAAGCAATTATACTTTAATTAAAAAAAATGGATTCAGATAAGAATAATTAAAAAAAAAAAAGAGGGCTTCTGTAGTGGCTCAGTGGTAAAAATCTATCTGCCAATGCAGGAGACCTGGGTTCAACCCCCGATCTAGAAAGATCCCACATGCTGCCGAGTGACTGAACCCAGGAGCTTGCACAGCCTAAAGCATGTGCTCCCAACAGGAGAAGCCACCACAGTGAGAAGTCCGCAACCAGAGAGTAGCCCCACAACCAGAGAAAGCGTGTTTGCAGCAAGGAAGACCCAGCAAAGCCAAAAGCAAATATTATTTTTTTAAAAAGAGCATATGCTTTGGAATCAGAGAGGCAAGAATTTGAATCTTGGCTTACTTTGACCTTACTTATTTTCTTTGAGCCCCATTTTCCCCATCAATAAAGTATGGGCACTAATACCTACAATAAAAGATCATTTACTTAAACTGTGGGGACCTGACTCCTTCCAGGTTAATATTTCTTACGTTAGATAGCTTAATTCCAAAAGAGCATAGTGATTTACAAAAGCCATTTTAGTCTGATAATTTTGGTATATAATATGAGATATCAACTATGATATGAAATAAATTTAATATGCATTGATGTCTTGCAGAATCACTTTTATGAGTTAAATACCATGCAAATTACTAAAGAATTCTGTGTATCTGTGGATGATTCAAATGAAAATATTTGTTTACCCATGAAAGGAAAATATGTATCACATAAAATATAAAGATTTAATGATATAAACATTGTATGTATAATCAATATATTTTGCTCACCACATTTTTATTACAAAATCAGAATTTATAAACCATATTAATTTCCTTAAAAAATGGCTTTAAAAAGCACTTGGAAATTTTTTAGGCACAGGATTTATTTTAAAAACATACAATTTGTTCCTAATCTGCAGAAATAAGTTTCATAAGATCACTAATCACTAGGATTTGCTTTTTCTGTAGCAGCCACAGGAGAGGATTATACAATAGGTCTTCAGAAAAGATCAGCCAGGGCCCACTGTGCACTTGTACTTTCCTTCATTTTCAAGCTTCTCTCCCTTCCTATGCATTTGGAGTAACTTCTGCTCACCAGTGAATATATTTTGTTCCATGGGATTTATGAAATTTCTAACCTTTCTTTGTGTTCCGCACTGCCTTGTCCATTTCATCATCACCTTCCTGTCATTTACCACCTTGAAGCAGATTCTTTACTATTGAGCCACCAGGGAAACCCATAAATAAACAAAAAAACAACAGCTCAGCAGAGCACATTGTAGCAAAGTGATCTGTCATTATATAGCATGACTAAAAATGGGCAATCATGAAAAACATTCTTTTAAAATATAAATTATTATTTGAATACTTATGGCCTTTAAACTTTTGAAGAAATTATCTTCAGTTATACCATGTACAATTGATATGAGGAGTTCAAGAAATACTAATGTATGTAAAGACTTAACACAATGTATTTTCAGTTACTAAGTCCCTACTCTTTGCAGCCCCATGGACTGCAGCATGCCAGGCCTCCTTGTTCATCACCAACTCCCAGAATTTACTCAAACTCACGTCCATCGAGTCGGTGATGCCATCCAACCATCTCATCCTCTGTCGTCCCCTTCTCCTCCTGGCTTCAATCTTTCCCAGCATCCAATGAATCAGCTCTTCGTATCGCACAGTGTATACAGCACAAGGTAATTGCTTAATAAATTACTTTAATTACTATTCTTATAAAAGCAAATTCATGTATATTTAGAGGGAAATTCCTAGGATTATAAAGGGATCAGTATAATATGAGGATTTTTAAAACGTTATCTTAACTATATGCATACAGTTGTATAGTCAAATTTCCTTTAGAGTTCTCTATAGAAGGAAATGGCAACCCACTCCAGTGTTCTTGTCTGGAGAATCCCAGGGACGGGAGAGCCTCATGGGCTGCCGTCTATGGGGTCGCACAGAGTCGGACACGACTGAAGCGACTTAGCAGCAGCAGCAGCACACATTATACATATTAACTGATGAGCTTCTAGTTGATAAGAACCATGCCAGTTTAACTTGTTTTTTTCCAGTCTCTAATCAAGCACTAAGAATTTTGTAGGTGCATTTTGTTTGCACTGGATAAAGCTAATTTAATAGTTTTCTTTCAGCTGAAGAAGATTGGGAGCTTCCAATGATTCTTGAAAATTATTAAATTAGGGTTAATGATCATCTATACAGAGAATCTATACTGCATGGATTAATATGGACAAGTTCAGGGATCTATATTATTCATTCATATATTGTCTGTCATCTTCAAATCACTCAATAAACATTTATGGAGCATTTCTTACTCCTTATTAAGTATACTAGGTTTTTAAAAATTAAAAAATAGCTTATAGGCTCTCTTATGATATATATTTGTGTTGGAAGACTATATGTGAGATATGTGTGGGAAGTTTAGTTTATATGATCTAAGGAAGGAGACTAGACTATACATAGTTTTATCTTGAATATACTTACATACAAATGCATGATTGTTTTAGGGTTTTTTAGTTCAAGTAATAGGAAGCACAACCCAAAGTGGCTTTAGCAAAAAAGGGAACTTAAGTGGCTCATATAGATTTGAAAAGCCAAGGGTATGTGTTGCTTAAATACCACTAGATCTGGTGTATTGATGTAATCAGAATCAAATCACTCTTTTAATCTTTGTTTTGCATCCATTTGGAAGTTGACTTTCCTCTCAGGTAGACTTTCTCTTAGAGCTGACCTTTAGAAGCTCATCCTTAAATCTTTGTGTTGCAGAAAGGAAAGAATTCTCACCAGTGTCGAGGGCCAAAGGCCTGGAACTTTCTGATGTACATATTTTCTCTGCTTAACCAATTACTGTGTTTGGGGTAGGTTGATGATGTTCTGGATGGTCCCTCAAGGATCCAATGTCCACTTCTAGACTTGAGCATGAAGTTGGTTCCATCTGAACCATTTAGTCTGAGAGTTGGTAAGAAGTACCTGGGCCTCTTACTCAAGGAAGCAGGAATGCATAATGTGGAGTCACACAAGGGTCCACAGCACAGATCCTGTGACAGGTGTTCAGTCTGATGGGGTTGATAAGAGAGGAAGACGAGCTTCAGATTAACATTAATCTTAAATATTTTGCCATTTACATTGGTGATCAGATACCCTGTCTAGAAAAACTGTCACTATGCTTTCACTTTCTTTCACTGTATTATGAAACATTTCCTATTTTCAGTGTTTCAGGGCAAATGTATTTTTAATTCTTTTTTTTACTTTATTTTACTTTACAATACTCTATTGGCTTTGCCATACATCGACATGAATCCACCACAGGTGTACACGAGCTCCCAATCCTGAATCCACCTCCCACCTTTCACCCAACAACGTCTCTCTGGATCATCCCTGTGCACCAGCCCAAAGCATCCTGCATCCTGCATCGAACATAGACTGGTGCCTCATTTCTTAAATGGTAGTATACATGCTTCAGTGCCATTCTCCCAAATCATCCCACCCTCTCCCTCTCCCTCAGAGGCCAAAAGTCCGTTCTATATGTCTGTGTCTCTTTTGTTGTCTCACATACAGGGTCATCATTACTATCTTTCTAAATTCCATATATATGTGTCAGTATACTGTATTGGTGTTTTTCTTTCTGGCTTACTTCACTCTGTATAATAGGCTCCAGTTTCATCCATCTCATTAGAACTGATTCAAATGTATTCTTTTTAATGGCTGAGTAATACTCCATTGTGTATATGTACCACAGCTTGCTTATCTATTCATCTGCTGATGGACATCTAGGTTGTTTCCATGTCCTGGCTTTTATAAACAGTGCTGCAATGAACATTGGGGTACATGTGTCTCTTTCAATTCTGGTTTCCTCGGTGTGTATGCCCAGCAGTGGGATTGCTGGGTCATAAGGCAGTGCTATGTGCAATTTTTTAAGGAATCTCCACACTGCCATAGTGGCTTATCATACGGATTTTCCTATTTGCAAGTTTTAGACATCAAGATTTCGATATGCACGCCTGAATGAAAAGTGTGCATCTAAGCATTCTTGTTCTTTGTGTAGACAGATGTGTCACTAACGATGAATGTTCCTTTCAGACAAAGAATTTTCCCATTTTTATAGTATCATTGGTCCCAAATCTCTCTTGAAACTGCTAAGGACACAGTCCTCATTATTTAAAAAGAGGAATTACAATAAGAGCAAAAGCAACACAACAGAACTCTCCATCTACCTTTAAAGGTGTATTGTGAAGAGGCACATTTGGTTATTTTTGGAAGGAAAGAAATGTATACTTGAATTCAACATTATGTAAGAATCCTATGCATACATTGTAGCCACCTTCACTCTCCTCAGTTCAGTTCAGTTCATTTGCTCAGTCGTGTCTGACTCTTTGCGACCCCATGAATCGCAGCATGTGTCTTTTTGAATTGTGGTTTTCTCAGGGTATATGACCAGTAGCGTGGTTGCTGGGTCATATGGTAGTTTTGTTCCTAGTTTGTTGATGAATCTCCATACTATTCTGCATAGTGGCTGTATCAATCTATATTCCCACCAGCAATGCAGTAGCATTCCCTATTTTCCACATCTTCTCCAGCATTTATCATTTGTAGTTTTTTTAAATTTTATTTTATGATGGCCATTCTGATTGGTGTGAGGTGAATACCTCATTGTAGCTTTGATTTGAATTTCTCCAATAATGAGCAATATTGAGCATCTTTTCATGTGTTTATTGGCCATCTGTATGTCTTCTTTGAAGAAATGTCTGTTTAGGTCTTCTGCCCACTTTTTGATTGGGCTATTTTGTTTTTCTAATATAAACCATACGAGCTGCTTATATATTTTGGAGATTAATCCATTGTTAGTTGTGAAGCATGTTTTTTTAAATGGAGCATCATCAACAAAGCAGAGCAAAGCATACAAAAAGGGACTGTGATTGTTTACTAATTGCTCTAGCATAAGATCCTTAGATTTTTGAAGGAAGTGACTTTCCAAAATGCTAAACTTAATTTTAGATGATAAAAAATACTTCATTTAAAAATAGTTCAAAAATACTAACTTTATATGAAGCTCTAACATTATTTTTAGGTGAGCCATTTATTCTATGATTCACATGCCAACTCATGAGTTAGAGAAACAGTGATTTTTAAACCAATTTTTTAAAGTTCTATGTTCTTCCATTGTTGAATCTTGGCATGTAACAGGTTCATTTTGGAAATTTACTCTTAATAAACCAATTACAAAAATAATACAATTTAAAACAAATTTCCACCTATATTTGGAATTTGAGTATAATGCATTACTCTGATGCATAAGCCCAAAGGGACACATTTCTCATTTATATGTTTCTATTCTCTTTTCTCTGCTCTCCTCCCTCCATTTTTCCCCTTCTCTTACCAAATGCCATTAGTTCTATTTTGTCACTAAGAAAAAATTTCTACATATTTGGGCAAAGGCCAAAGGTGAATGCCAAGCAAACTGAGTCACCTCTTTGAGGATAATGATGAGATTTTACACAGCATGCTCTAGGTTTGCAGTGTTCGTTTGCCAAGATAAATCTCTGGGCAACCCAGTGCTTGTTTGGAAGGGGACTTAAGAAAAGTTTAATCATTTGTGGAGTTGGTTTTTTGACAGATCATCAGAAAACTGCTTTATTTAATTCAGATTAATGTGTTTAAGTAAGACTAAGGAAATAAAGAGAATTGGCTTTGGCAACAGGTTTGGGCAACAGGCAAATACAGGGAGTTCTTGAGAGACCCACCAATAAGCTTGTGCATCTCTGGGGAGAAAGAACTCCATGAACGTACAGAGAAGCCATTTCTTCACTTATAAGGATGTCAAGTGTTAACTGTTTCCAGACACAGTTGGATACAGAGGGGAAAACCGGGACCTGGCCTAGTTTTGTTTTGCTTTAACTTGTTATTTTGTATAGGGATAGAACTGATTAACAGTGTTGTGGTAGTCTCAAGTGAGCAGAGAAGGGACTCAGCCATACATATACATGTGTCCATTCTTCCCCAAACTCCCTCCCATCAGGGCCTGGCCTAGTTTTATCATTTGACCATAATCTTCAATAGCAATAACATCAATAAAACTAGGTTCACATGAAATCCTTCTAGAACCTTTAGTGAAGACCTTGGAGTAAAAGTAGAAACCAAATTACATGCAATAGGGCTGGAGGAATAAAAATTGAAATGTAGGTACTTACCAAAAGCTAAACGGAGATGAAGGAAATGGAAACTTGTAAAATGTTTTGAATGGACATGTGCTCTTGCACGCAATGTTATCTAAAAGAGAGGCCAGCTAAATTTGATCATCTTTTAAAGTTCCAGTGACTTATATTTCCCAGGAGTGACCAGGCCCTGAGAATCTGACTCATGCTTACCAAAATAATTTGCATGACTGAGGTAGACCCATAATGATGGTTTATTTATTAACAAAGGAAAATATAACTACTACATGGCCTGGGCATACACGTGAAAACATGATTAATGCAGTCTCTCCCTGTAGACAGACCTTAAGAAGCTTCAAACCATGGGAAAAAATACAGTTATTTCAGGAAAACAGTTCTGTCCTCAATCTGTTCTTTGCCTAGAGTTAAACAACTTCAGAATCAGAGTTTCTTGGTGATCCCGGACTCAGAAGAGGGAGCTTTAAAGAAACTTAGTGTACATTGGCACCAGTCCAGGCATATATGATGCATCCATCTCTTGAGAAGAATGGTTTTGCCAGATGGACCAGGGAAGTCATGGTCTTATGGAAAATGCTTCCAAGATCTGCTCAGCAGCAGAGCTGCTTTGCAGTTGGACTGAAATAGGTATAAATAGACTTCTTTTCAGTTTACTTGGATTTTCAGAACTTCTCAAACCTCATCCTTGTGCTTCTGTTCAATAATGGAGTGCTTCTGGCAACAGTAGCACTCCTCCCCCTATTAGAGCAATAGTACTCATCCGTCTCTTTCTTCAACCAACCAAGCTGGAGAATTAAATGGCAGTGTGGCTCAGACAGTAAAGAATCTGCCTGCAATGCTGGAGACCTGGGTTTGATCCCTGGGTCAGGAAGAGCCTCTGGAGAAGGAAATGGTAACCCACAACAGTATTCTTGCCTGGAAAATCCCATGGACAGAGGTACTTGGCAGGCTAAAGTCCATGGGGTTGCAAAGAATTGGACATGACTGAGTTACTAACATGCACACATAGAGTAGAAGCCACCACCCATACATTTCAGATCTTCACTGATGTTACCACACTGGCCAGTCCTCAGAATTGCAGTATGGCTTGGCTGAATATAGGAATAGATGTTCCAGGATATTTCATTTGTTAGTCCTTATTCCTTACTCTGTAAATCAGAAAGGTATCATGATTGGTGGCGGCAGGGGTGGGGGGTGGGCGGCACTCTATGATTAATGATATCTGTTCTTCATCTCTTGAGTTTGTATTTGTTTGTAATTCAGGGTCTTTCTAAACCCATTTTGAAGCTATCAGCATTCCATTTTAATCTGAATCCTCCATATCCTTACTCTGATCAGTACTCGAGAGTGATATTCTTGGTCCTCAGGAATTAGTGTTAGCTCAGAGACATAGTGCAGTTGTACAAAAAGTTTGAGATTCACATTTCCAGTTAAAGCTATATATTTCTGTATAGATGGATAAGATAATAGGAAGAGATAACATTTGTTAAGCACTTATTATGTATCAGACACTGTTCTAATTCTTGTTTCTAAATATTCTAGATGTAGTACCTCTTTCATAAACAAGGTATCAAAAAGCCAACCTTTGGCATAAAGAATGTTTTTGTAGGCCCACGTAGAGGGGATGGGCAAGTCACATGTTAAATCTACCAAGTATTCTTATCTTGTGAAAAGAGAATTCCCTTCAGATAAAAAATGGGTCTGCAGGCTGAATGGCCAAAAGCAAAACAAAATATAGAGACCTGCATACACACAGGTCTGCCTCATTTCTTTAACTGCTGCATGGTTTTCTATTGTTTTGATATTTCATAGCTTATTCACTACTCTTCCATTAACAGATATAGTTTCCTTATTTATTGCTGTTTCAAACAATACTTCATGATTATTTTTATTTATCTCTGAGCATGTGTGAAGATTTTTCTCGAATTTGTATTAAAGTTTTCGTTATCAAATTTGTTCGTATTTCTCCTCATGTTGGAGAGTCTGAGACCCCACATCTTGTCCTAGAGAAGATTCAAAGTAACCATATTTATGAACTATGGCAAGCAGAGACAGGGCTGTTCAGGAAAAATCAGTGAATGGAAAGTGAAACTCCTCCAAATAAATAAATGAATAAAAATAACATGAGAAAACAGCAACAAAACCAAACATCTTAACCAACAACATTGTTCTGTTAGTGAGTATCAACGTCATATAGATATCAGAAAACTAAAAAAAGCTGGAATAGACAGATAATGTCCCCTAGAATCTGAGTAGGAAAATTAAAACTTTAGAATAGACTCCCAACTTTTAAAATACAGAATAAAAACCTTAGTTTTCTAAGCCAAGTATATATAGTATATGGTTTTATATGGCCAATGCCCTCATCTCTCTGGCAACCCACTCCAGTATTCTTGCCTGGAGAATCCCATGGATGGAGGAGCCTGGTAGGCCACAGTCCACAGGGTTGCGAAGAGTCGGACACGACTGAACAACTTCACTCACTTTATATGGCCAATGCCCGCATTTCTCTTTTCCCCCCACCTCTGAGAGTACAGGAAAACACTGTGTTTATTTTTGAGAACTGTTTCAGCTCCAGTGTTGATTGTTAGCAGTAGATGCAAGGATTAATAAAAGAGACGTTCAGTGAGACACCAGCACAAGAGCTAAAACAGGTCACGTTGCAAGGTAAATCAAGCAGGTCTCAGCATCGCCCCACAGGGTTTTGAAGCTGTGACTGAGAGTCAGAAAGGAGAATGTGTGTTCTCCCAGAAACACCAGTGTGTTTTACTTCTTTCAACCTAGACTGCATGGTGGCATTCCCAGACTGCTGGTGAGGTCTGGAGGGGAGAGTATAAGGCTGAAGTCAAAAACTCTACTGAAGTGAATTTGTCATAGCTTTTTATTTTAAATGCATGGATGTTTCATGGTGAAAAATTTGAAATGGAAGATTTTAGCATAAAGTGATACGCTAGTCCTCACTCGTATCTTAGCAGGTCTGCCTAATTTTTCAGTAAGGGTCAAAATGCCAGGAAATTTCATGTTACTCATATTTGTACTCATATCTTATTAATGATATTAAAAAGAAACTAAAAAAGCCAAATACCCCAATTAAAAATCTCATCCTAATAATGAACATCAATTTCTGCTATATAGATAGCAGAAAACTGAAAAAAAAAAAGGCTTGATAATAGTAATTTGATATCTCATAGTAATACCACAAACACTTTATCATATTTTTCAGTAAAGGAGCTTTATATATAATTAATTTTGATCTCATCCTCAATAATCCTAGATCGTCTATTCACATTGCAATTAATAATGTTTCTCTAATTTTGTTGATGAATCTATACCTTTGTATATTATTGTTATTAATATGAGTTTGTAAGGTCCATATTCAAGAACCGCTGTATATTTTTCAAGTTGCCACTGCTGCTTTTCTTGTTAAGAAAATTTAAAATTTTTTCCTTCATCTAGTGTGGGCTCTTGCTTGACATTTAATTCAGTTGTATAGGCTCTGGTGAATGTATTATTTAGAGTTCAGTGTTAAGATCCCCTCATCCCCACCCCTGCCCTCCTTCCTTCACCTGTTAATTGCTGCTCTATTTACAAAAATACCAAGCAAAAATAGCATGTATTATGGGCTGAATCATGTCTCCTCAAAAACACGTTTGAAGTCCTAACTGCCAGTACCTCAGAATGAGAACATATTTAAAGATAGAGTCTTACAGAGTTAATTAAATTAAACTAAGGCTATTAGAATGGGCCCTGATCCAGTATGGCTGGTGTCCTTATAGAGGAGGAAATTTGGACACAGACAGGTACAAAGGAAATGCAGCCCTAGAGAGCTAATGCAGCACAGATGCTTAATTCCCCAGACTCTCCTGCCCAAAACTCCTGACACATTCAGTCAGTTTAGTTCAGTCGCTCAGTCATGTCGGACTGTTTGCGACCCCATGAACTGCAGCACACCAGGCCTCCATGTCCTTCACCAACTCCTGGAGTCCACCCAAACCCATGTCCATTGAGTCAGTGATGCCATCCAAACCATCTCATCCTCTGTCGTCCCCTTCTCCTCCTGCCCTCAATCTTTCCAAGCATCAGGGTCTTTTCAAATGAGTCAGCTCTTCACATCAGGTGGCCAAAGTTGAACTTCAGCTTCAAAATCAGTCCTTCCAATGAACACCCAGGACTGATCTCCTTTAGGATAGACTGGTTGGATCTCCCTGCAACTTCTCCAACACCACAGTTCAAAAGCATCAATTCTTTGGCACTCAGCTTTCTTTATAGTCCAACTCTCACATCCATACATGACCACTGGAAAAAACATAGCCTTGACTAGATGGAC
>SJYV01019838.1:0-20840 GCA_006410875.1 Neotragus pygmaeus
AAAAAAAAAAAAAAAAAAGCAGAGATATTGCTTTGCCAACAAATGTCCATCTAGTCAAAGCTGTAGTTTTTCCAGTAATCATGTTTGGAAGTGAGAGTTGGACTATAAAGAAAGTCAAGCACTGAAAAATTGATGCTTTTGAACTGTGGTGTTGGAGAAGACTCTTGAAAGTCCCTTGGACTGCAAGGAGATCCAACCAGTCCATCCTAAAGGAAATCAGTCTTGAATATTCATTGGAAGAACTGATGCAGAAGCTGAAACTCCAATACTTTGGCCACCTGATGTGATGAATTGACTCTTTTGAAAAGACCCTGATGCTGGGAGGGATTGGGGGCAGGAGGAGAAGGGGGCGACAGAGGATGAGATGATTGGATGGAATCACTGGCTTAATGGACATGAGTCTGAGTAAGCTCTGGGAGTTGGTGATGGACAGGGAAGTCTGGCATGTTGCAGTCCATGGAGTCACAAAGAGCTGGACATGACTGAGTGACTCAACTGAACTGGGCAAAAAATATGAACCATTCCCAGAAAATACATAACCATGCCCCATAAACATATGAAAAGATGCACAGTTCTGATCATGAGAAATTAAAATTGAAACCAAGGAAAGATACCATTTTTCACCACCAGATTGGCATTCTAAAGCTTGGCAATGGACTCTATTGACAAAATTATAAGGAAATATCTACTCTCATATATTGACGAAAGAGATGCAAAGTGGTCCACTCCTATTAAGGAAATTTCAGAAAAAAACCACTGTAATCCTACTTCTAGGGAATTTTCCTGAACACAAATCTTTAAAGTATGAAAATGAACAGGTACAAATTTCTTAACTGCAGCATTATTTGTAGTAGTGAAATACTGGGAACTACCTGAATTCCTAGGGGTACTTCATACAATGGAGTACTATAGCACTGTACAAAAAAAATTTTTTTTCTATTTACTCCAGGAGATGCAGAGTTTAAAAAAAAAATCTAATTGCAAGAGTATCTTTAATATCCTATCTTTTCTGTAAGCATGAAGAAATAAAAGTGAAAGTGTTGGTCACTCAGTCGCCTCTGACTCTGTGATCCTGTGGACTGTAGCCTCTGCCCACAGAATTCTCAAAGACAAGAATACTGGAGTGGGTTTCCACTCCCTTCTCCAGGGACTCTCCCCAACCCAGGGAGCAAACCTGGGTCTCCTGTATTGCAGGCAGACTCTTTACCATCTGAGCCACCAGGGAAGCCCCTATAGAGGAAATAAGGACACATATAAGTTATAAATCTGTTTAATTGGGGGAGAAGAAACACAGGCAGGAAAACCCAGAAAACAATGAAATATTGGCTACCTAGAATGGATGAAGGGGAACCAAGAGGAAGTATCAGGGAAGGGAGTGAGACTTCTCTGCGTATATACCTTTTGAAAAATGGATCACATGATTGCATTGCTGTGGGGGCAATTGTTTCAGATTACTTTAAAACATAATAACTTTGATTATTTACTCTAGGGGAAAAATAAAGAACTGCAAATATATCATGCATTTTTAGCCTATTTGATATACATAGTGATTTGAACATCAGTTCAGTTCACTTCATTTGCCCTCTTAGCACAGTAGGCAGCGCATCAGTCTCATAATCTGAAGATCCTGAATTTGAACCTCAGAGAGGGCAGATCCTCCACTTTGGGCTTCCCTGGTGACTCAGCTGGTAAAGAATCCACCTGCAATGTGAGAGAGCTGGGTTCTATCCCTAGGTTGAGAAGATCCACTGGAGAAGGAAATGGCTACTCACTCCAGTATTCTGGCCTGGAGAATTCCATGGACTTTGAGAATGGTACATGGGGTCACAAGGAGTCGGACATGACAGAGAATTTCAGTTTCACTTCATTTTTTTCAGTTCAGTTCAGCTGCTCAGTCATGTCAGATTCTTTGCAACCCTATGGACTGCAGCACATCAGGCTGTCCATCACCAACACCCAGTACTTGCTCAAACTCATGTCCATTGATTTAGTGATGCCATCCAACAATCTCATCTTCTGTCATCCCCTTATCTTCCTGCCTTCAATCTTTCCCAGCATCAGGGTCTTTTCCAATGAGTCAGTTCTTCACCTCAGGTGGCCAAAGTATTGGAGTTTCAGCTTCATCATCAGTTCTTCCAATGAATATTCAGGACTGATTTTCTTTAAGATTGACTGGTTTGATATCCTTACAGTCCATAAAGAAAGCTGAGGGCCTAAGAATTGATGTTTTTGAACTGTGGTATTGGAGAAGACTCTTGAGAGTCCCTTGTACTGCAGGATTTGGGCATAACAATTCTGAAACTATTTCATGTGTAGTGTAAGACTGGGAAGATAAGTCAGTGCTTTGATGTTATTGAAAGTCAGCATTCTCTTTCTGAAAGAAGTGAGAAAAAAAGTTAAGGTGGGGGGAGGCAATGAAGAACCTTTGGAGTGGGACTGAGTTTGAAGGTACCAGTACAACATCAGAATTTCTATTACATATATAGATAGCCATTGTGTGTGTGAACACTTGTACACGTGTATTTCCCTACCTCTGTTCTCTAGAAGGGTAGATATAAAGACACTTCAGTAGCAATGAGTGTATTTAATTCTTCGACTTTGGTTTCTAAATACTGTTCCCCACTATAGGAAAACAGAGGTCCTTAGAGAATTTACATATTCCACTACTGGGGAAGAGAAGGTACAGGATGAGTCTGGAAACTAGATAACAAGAGAATGTTTCAAAAATAATTACAGGAACATATGAAAAAACATAGAGGAGCCAGCTTAAAGGAGCACCAAATTGCCTAATCTGGGACAGTTTTAGCATTAGCATTAATAATGACAGGAATGGATTATAATGTATGGAGTTGGAATCTATAGATCTATAATATTAATAGCCAGATAGGTAAGAAAGAAGATAAAAAGGGGTAGTAGTGAGAAACATTTCTTACAGAAGAAAAGAGCACCTAAATGTGGAGAGAATGGCTGGATGTAGAAAATTATTATTTTGCAACCATCACTGCAAAGACAATTAGGGCAACCATCAACCAACAGCAAAGACAATTAGGGCAAGAATCAAGTTTAAGAAGAAAAGCACAATGAAGAGCAAGATATTTGGAGGAGCTTAAGAATCTCCTTGCAGATTACTTACTAGTTGCAAGAGAGAAAATAGAAAATACAGTGATGTTGTTTAATTAGATGATCAAAATGGATTGCAGTTTAATTAGATGATCAAAATTAACACTATGAATGAGGAGCAGAAGAACATATTATACCTGGGTTATCTGAGAAAGACATATCATCATGTATGTGGTTTTCTAGCTAGGGATGCATAACCTGAATCTAATTATGAGGAAATATCAGCAAACCCAAAGGAAGAAACATTCTATAAAATTATTAATTAGCCTTTGTGATGGAAAGTGGTGTTTCCCTGGTGGCTCAGATAGTAAAGAAATCACCTGTGAAAGAGGAGGCCTGGGTTCAATTCCTGGGTTGGGAAGATTCCCTGAAGGAGGGCATGGCAACCCACTCCAGTATTCTTGCCTGGAGAATCCCCATGGACAAAAGAACCTAGTGGGGTTGCAAAGAGTCAGACATGACTGAGCGACTAAGCATAGTGGAAGGTGAAAATGTGAGTCACTCAGTTTGTGTCTGACTCTTTGCAATCTGATGGACTGTAGCCCGCCAGACTCCTCTGTCCATGGACTTCTCTAGGCAAGAATACTGGAGTGGGTAGCCATTTCTTTCTCCAGGGGACCTTCCCAACCTAGGGATCGAATCTGGGTCTTCTGCATTGCAGGCAGATTCTTTACTATTTGAGCCACCAGGGAAGGCACAGATTAGATAAAACTACTACATCAGTGTTAAGTGTTTTGAATTCAATGACTGTATTATGATTTTGTAAGGAAAAGTCATCTTTTTAAGGAAATATTTAGGGGAAAAAAGGTAAAAGGAAGTATATAAGTATAACCTCTTGAATGCTTTAGAAAAGACAAAGAATACAGACACGTACAAATAAAATAATAAAACAAATATTATTAAAGTGTTAAGAAATTGGAAATCTGGGTGAAACACATGTGGACATTTCATTTCAAAAAAATTTTTTTTAACCATACCGCATGGCATATGGGATCTTCGTTCTCCAATCAAGGATCAAACCCAAACCTGTATTGGAAGTGTCTTACCCATTGGACCTCCAGGGAAGTTTCCTCATGTATTAGTCTTACAATTTTTCTTTTAAGTTTGAAATTATCACAATTAAAATGTTTTCTTAAGTATATAATTAAAGATTTTATTAACTCAGAATTTATTTGTTCAATTAGTTTGAATTAGCAAGAAATGACTCTAATTTGTTAAGTAATACCCCACGGGCCTGTGAAAAATTCCTCTACTGGTGCCCACACAGTCCCTATGAGTGAATCACAAGCCAGAAATATCTGTTGTGTGATCCTACTGGGACTTCTACATTCTGTAAATTTGAAGGAGCATGTTTGGGAAGAAAAGCAGAAGTTTCCTGCCACTTAGGTCTAGAGTAAAACAGAGCTCATACACTTTATATTTCAGAGCTAATCAAGTGGAAGTGTCAATGGGGAAATCCAGGTCAACTATAATTCCCATCATGACTAAGTGGGATAAAGTGTCATAAAGATTCAGAAAACAGTGACCCAGAACTGACCTTAGGAAGAAATCACACTCAGATCAGATCCCTCATTTCCAGGATTCTTTGTAGTGTTCACCTAGCAGTTCATAAAGCTTAGCATTTACTATAAACACAAGCAAAGATCACTACATACGTTTCATTCTCTCAGATAATTATGCAGTATAGTACCAAGCTAATTCTCAGGACTATATATGTTGTTTATATATTCTTAAGAAAGATAAGTTCATATAGAGAAACAATTCATCACGTATAAAGGGAATATGTATGATCATCTAAAATGTGAGTGTCGGACACTAAAAATCTAATATCATCATTACTTTTCTTGGATTTTTTTTTAGCTCTAGAAAAGCTTAGTATATTCTTAGCTTAAGCTAAGCATATTCTGTTCTTATACTTAGCACAAGTGTGGTATATTCTTCAAAAGTTATCATTATTATTAACAAAGAAATACAAACAACACTGATTTCCTTCAAACTTATTCAATCCTTTTGGTCAAAAAGGCAGGCATACTTTCATATGAAAGATATATAAATCTTGGAAGTTGGCTGGCATTCTTCTCAGAGCATCCCTGATGTTTTTTTTTTTTAATTGGAGAATAATTGCTTTACAATAATGTGTTGGTCTCTACCATATATCAACATGAGTCAGCCACAGGTATATGTATGTTCCCCCCTTCTTGAACCTCCTTCCCACCTCCCACTCCATCCCATCCCACTAAGTTGTCACAGAGCACTAGTACCTGATTATTCGAGGTAAGAAAAGAAGTAGCTACATGGGAAGTCCATTCACTGCAAATAATAGTGAATACGAATTTCAGTTCTGATTTTGCTGACTGTATGATTCTGAGCAAATAATTTATCTCTTTGAGCCTCCATTTATTTCTTCATAAAGTAGAGCTTCTGAGAAGGGTAAGCAGAACAGTGAGGAATCTGGAAATTGTATTACTTAGAAAATGATTAAAAGAACTGGGATATCACACACATTAGGATGATCAAAATCCAGAACACTGACAGCACCAAGCACTGATGAAGATGTGGAGCAACACAAATTCTCACCCACTGCTGATAAGAGTGCAAAATGGTGCTGATACCTTGGAAAAGTTCATCAGTTTTCTCATAAAACTAACACACTTTTACCATAGAACCCAGACATCATGCTCCTTGATATTTACCCTAAGGAGCTGAAAACTTAGGTCCACAAAAAGTCTTCCCATGGATGTTTATAGCAGCTTTATTCATATTGCCAAAACTTGGAACCAACCAAGATGCCCTTTTGAGAGTGAATGGATAAATAAACTGTGGCACATCCAAACAATGGAGTATTATTCAGTGCTTAAAAAAAAAAAAAGAGCTACTAAACCCTGAAAAGACATGGAGGAACCTTAAATGCATATCACTAAGTAAAAAAAGGGCTTCCCTTGTGGCTCAGCTGGTAAAGAATCTGCCTGCAATGTGGGAGACCTAGGTTTGATTCTTGGGTTGGGAAGATCCTCTGGAGAAGGGAAAGGCTACCCACTCCAGTATTCTGGCCTGGAGAATTCCATGGACTATATGGTCTATGGATTCGCAAAGAATTGGACACGACTGAGCAACTTTCACTCACTCAAGTAAAAAAAGAGTCAATCTAAAAAGGCTATATACTGCATGATTCCCAACTGTATGACATTTTGGAAAAGGCAAAATTATGGAGACAGTAAAAGAATCAGTGGTTGCCAGGGACTGGGAATGGAGGTTTGTGGAAGAGGTGAATAGACAGAGAGAATTTTTAGAGTACTGAAAAAAGTCAGCATGGTATTATAGTATCCATTGTCTGGATAGTATCATTAGACATTTGGCCAAACCCATAAGGTAAACTAGGGACCTTGGATGATTATGATGTGTCAGTATAGTTCATCAATTATGAGAAATGTACCATCCTTGTGAGAGATGTGAATAGTGGAGATAGGGTATGCATGTGTGGGCAGGGGATATATGGACTATCTTTATAGTTTCCTCTCTATCGAGTTGTAAACCTAGAAAGAAAGTGAAGTCGCTCAGTCGTGTCCGACTCTTTGCGATCCCATGGACAGTGGTCTACTAGGCTTCTCTGTCCATGGGATTTTCCAGGCAAGAGTACTGGAGTAGGTTGCCATTTCCTTCTCCAGGGGATCTTCCTGACCCAGGGATTGAACCTAGGTCTTCTGCATTGCAGGTAGATGCTTTACCCTCTGAGCCACCAGGGAAGCCCTGTAAACCTAAAATGGATCCAAAAAATAAAGTCTTTAAAAAAGAAGAGAGAATTGGGGAGATAATAAACCAGACTTAAGGGGTAGTAGTAATAGCTGCCTTCCATTGTGATGAAGGAAGAGAGTGATACATGGTTTATGTGGCTTGCTTCCATAGGTGGAAATGCCTGGGAAGCAGATAGTAGATAAAGTCTTAAAATACTAAAGAATTTCTTACCAACTTAGCAGTGCAACATGGAAAGGACTGTTTAAGGGGTCATTAACAAGGTCAAAGGAGACCCTGGATGCTGAGAAACAGCAAAGTCCAACAGCATGCAAGAGACTGGACCGCTTGGCAGCCAAACTCCTGACTCTAGCTGTAATTTTTCACTTAGTTTCATTTAAGATTGCGTTAGCCTTTTTAGGAAATTAACGCAAGCCCTTGACTCATATTAAGCTTGAGAACAATGAAAATCCACAGATCTTTTTCACCAGAATGCCTGCCAAGTCAGACTTCCTCAAACCTGTACATACACAGCAAGTTCTTTATTTTCCTGGGTGATGTAAATAGGGAAAGGCTTAGTATAGGTAATTGTCAACACATGAAAATTTGGCAGCTGAATAGGCAAATTACATAGCATGTACCGGTGAAGAACCAACTCAATTATGTTTGTTAAGCTGGTCAAACATTTTAATTTCTCAGAGGGGCTCACCCGACTTTCACACTCTTTGGGGGAGTCTTTTAAAAGTGATTCTATGCTGGTTCATAATCTAGGATCCCCCTAGAGCTCTTTTATTGAGAGCCCCATTTTTCTTTTTCTACATAGTGAGACTTGTTTCCTTTTTAAATCTAGTTTAACTTTTATTTATTTATTTTTGGCTGTGCTTGGTCTTTGTTGCTGCCCACAGACTTTCTCTAATTGCAATGAGTGGGGGCTACTTTCTAGATACAGTGCCCAGGCATCTCATTGTGTTGGCTTCTCTATTGCAGAGCACAGGCTCTGGAGGGCCACGGGCTTCAGTAGTTGCAGCTCATGGGCTCAGTAGCTCAGGCTCTTAGACTCTAGAGCACAGATTCAATTGTTGTGGCTCATGGTCTTAGTTGTTGCACGTCATATGGGGTCTTCCCAAATCAGGCATTGAACCTATGTCTCCTGCATTGACAGGTAGATTCTCTATCACTGAGCCACCAGAGAAGCCTGTCTCCATTGTTTTATCCAAGTTAAGGAAACTTCAGTTACTTGACAACTAAGTGAGTTTGAACTGCTGAGCATGGGTCAGTCTCATTAGATTAGCAAATATTTATTGAGCGTCTGTCTACCATATGCTTTGGTTGGTACAGTGGGGAATAGCAAAGGAGGAAAAGACGTTACTTTTGCTCTCAAATGACATGTAGTCACTTGGGAATACATACACTTATACATACATGGAAGCAGTCTATGGTAAGAGTCAAGTGAGTGGAGGTGATAACATTTATCAGAATTGTGAATATATCATTGCTGAGCTGATTAGGGAAGATTTTATAGGCATAAGAGCTTAAAGGATGTTCAGATAATGATCTGGTCTCAATTTGGTCTCTCTTTTCCTTTCTCTTTCTGTTTCACCAAGCAAGGACTTATTATAAGAATAAAGGAACCTTAAAAACTTGAAGAAGAGAAAGACAGCCAGGCCTCCAGAAGCAGCCTTGAAAGGTTTTGGAAACCCCCAAGTCTTCCTCTTCCATATCTATCTCTGTTTTTCTGGTCACCTGTTTTACACTTTCTCCTGTTACTTTGGTCCATGGAGAGGCAATCCCACAGCTCCAGAATTTACAGGTCATATTTTCAGCCACCTGCAAAGAGAGAATCCCAACTTAAAATGTCTTAGGAGGTAGTGGTGGTGAAGCTTGTTAGGTCAAGATAAATAATTTACAAGATGCCATTTAGAAACAATTGTCAAAAGGCAAAGAATTTAAGGTTCTCAGCTCACCACTAAATCTTTTCCCAAACATTTCTGAAAGATTCCTTCATATCTCCCCGATTTCTGTCTTTTTTGTAACCAGGTTTTGAGACATTTTTATGTGGAACACATGAGGTAAAGTATCCATCATTTAATTACATTTGCATCTGCCCCCATCTATTAGTAGATAATCAAGAATTAATTATATTACTTCTTTGCTAAAGGGCTGTGTCTTAAATCAGGATAGAGCATGATAGAGTAAGATGCTAGCATCTTCCACATCCTCTCAAATGAGCAGATGGATGAGTTAGTGGGTTTAGTCTGCATTTCTGCTTATTAAAAAATGGAGAACATTTCCTACAGATTGTTTTTGGGAAAAGGACAGTTTCTTGGGAAAAGCCTAAGAAATGAACCAGAATATTTCTGCTGTGATGTATAAAAGTGTTTGGAATTGGTTTGTACAAATCAGTAGCTAATCAAAGTCCAAACTGTGTTTCATGGTTGAGACTTGATCATAAGGCAGTTGATCAGCTTCCTTCCTTCCTACTCTACCTTATTATGTCATGGGTTTACTGAGTCACTAAAGGTCTTTTAGATGGTATTGACTTGATAAAATGTGTTTCAGAAGGAATACTGTAGCCAGAGTGATGACTTTATTGAAAGAAATATAATACTAAAGTCTGGCAGAGTATATAAAGAAAGATTGCTGTATTCTNGTCATGGGTTTACTGAGTCACTAAAGGTCTTTTAGATGGTATTGACTTGATAAAATGTGTTTCAGAAGGAATACTGTAGCCAGAGTGATGACTTTATTGAAAGAAATATAATACTAAAGTCTGGCAGAGTATATAAAGAAAGATTGCTGTATTCTGGGCAAGAGATAATTGTGGTCTGAATTAGATAGTCACAACAGGGAATGGAGGGAGGAATTCATCTTAGATCCAATCCAAAGAATACTTCCAAATTTTGAAGAACATTTCAGCAATTACCAAAGATTTGTTATAACTTTAAAAGTGAGAGTAATATTTAATAAGCTTTTATTCAAATGTTTAGGCAATATCATTAAGTGGTGATCCCTCCCTGAAAAGTGTTCAAGAAAGAGTTAGATGACCAGTCACTGGGGATGGTGTAGTCTTAAGGCAAGAATCTTAGTTCCTCCTTCATATCCTCAGCAGGTAATTGTTCAACCAGTATTTGAAGAGTAAGGGTGAGAGGAAACACACAGCTCTCTGAGAGCCCCATTTGGGGGCTCAGTTCAATTCAGTCACTCAGTTGTGTCCAACTCTTTGCGACCTCATGGACTGCAGCACACCAGGCTTCCCTGTCTATCACCAACTCCCAGAGTTTACTCAAACTCATATCCATTGAGTCAGTGATGCCATCCAACCATCTCATCCNGGAATCTTCCCAAATCAGGGATCGAACCTGTGTCCCCTGCATTGGCAGGGGCATTCTTATCCACTGGCCCACCAGGGAAGTCCCCTGAAGATGGTTTATAAGAGAAGCCAGCAAATATGGTGAAGATATCTTTAAAGCTAAAGTCCTCAGTGGAAGGGTTGTCACTTGATTTCTTAGAGTGCGTTGGTCTCGTGAGATCAGTTATTTGAATGTTGTGTGTCACTTTAGAGCATAGCACTTCAGTTACACTGGGACTCGTAGAAAGTACATACGTGGTACAAAAGTATGTTTCTTTTTCTCTTTGTTAATTCAGTTATTTGGGGGTCTTCGCTGCTTTGTGTGGGCTTCTTTTATTGCGGAGCACAGGCTCTAGGCATGCACGGGTTTCTGCAGTTGCAGCTGGAGGGCCCAGAGCATGCAGGTTCAGTCGTGATGGTGCAGGGCTTAGTTGCCCTGCGGCCTGTGGGATCTTCCTAGACTGGGGATTGAACCCACGTCTCTTGCATTGGCGGGTGGTTTCCTATCCACCAGGGAAGTCCAAAAGTGGTGCAAGATTGGTGTAAGATTGATGTATACTTGACATGGACAGTGGCAGAGGGCGGTGACATGGCCTGAATTCCTTTTTGCTTCTGGTTCCATCACCCTGGCAGGTGACTGAAAATGTTCCTGTCCCTAGTCCTTCCCTGTGAACTGGGGACAGTGACAACGCTTAGCTCCTGATGACCGAAGACGGTGAGTTCATAGATGTAAGGTTACGGGGGCAGTGCCAGCCTCCAATAGTTATCTGATGACTGAAAGAGAAATTCAATTTTAAACCTATTTAATTTTCACCCAAATGCTGTAAGGACATAATATTCTTTTTTTCCTCCCACAGTTTGAATATTTTTTATTGCAATAAAATATACATAACATAAAATTTACCACTTCAACCATTTTTAAGTGTTCACTTTAGTGGTATTAAGTACATTCACATCGTTGTACAACCATCACCACCTTCCACCTCCAACATGTTTTCATCTTCCTAAACTGAGACTTTTCATAAGAACTAGCCTGTGGTATGGTACGGGTGTGTGTGCTAAGTTGCTTCAATCCTTTCTGACTCTTTGCAACCCTATGGACAGTAACTGCCAGCCTCCTCTGTCCATGGAATTCTCCAGGCAAGAATACTGGAGTGGGTTGCCATGCCCTCCTCCAGGGGATCTTCCTGGTGCAGGGATCAAACCTGTATCTTTTGCATCTCCTGCACTGGCAGGTAGGTTCTTTACCACTAGCGCTACCTGAGAAGCCCAGCTTGTGGTGTATTTCTTTTTCAGTTATTTTACCTTCTATGCACTCTATAACCCAGAAACTTATATTCCATTTGGTTTACAAAGCCGCTATCGTTTGAGTGGTCTCCGTTTGTTCTGATAAGTTTGTTTATGCATGTTTTTTTATTCTGAAACAA
This sequence comes from Neotragus pygmaeus, assembly GCA_006410875.1. Taxonomy (NCBI): domain Eukaryota; kingdom Metazoa; phylum Chordata; class Mammalia; order Artiodactyla; family Bovidae; genus Neotragus; species Neotragus pygmaeus. The sequence goes on from SJYV01019838.1 coordinate 11,626, forward strand.
TCACAGATGTACATAAGTGTTCCAAGAATAGCACAAATAAGCTTCCTCTCTGCACTGCTGGGGGTAAGTTGCTGCCGTGATACCTCATGAGCCGTGCACATCTGAGCGCATTTCCAGCACGCGGGGCACAGCCCCCCGTTTACCCACAGAAGAGCCATCGTGGTCGGAGGAGGGACCCTGGCGCGGCTCCCACCGTGGGACCCTCAGATCTCACTCGGGCTCTGCCAGTGGCCCCCGTGGTGTCTTTTAGAGAAAAGGACAAAAAGAGCCAAGGTCTCATGTCGCCTTTAGCTGTCACGTCTCTTTGGTCTTTTTGCTTCTGTGATAAGACCCCTGTGTTTCCCTGACCCTCACGACCTGAGCCTCTGGAAGATCACAGGCGAGCCCTCTTCCTCTGAGCGTGTCTGGTGTTTCCTCATGATGAGACTTCTGCTGCACATCCTCGAAAGGAAGCCATGCCTCTTCTCACGCAAAGACTGGTCAGCGGGGCCCACGTTGGCTCTGTGCACTCTTGGCGACATTAACTTTGCTAACTCAAGTCAGGTGGCGTCTGCCAGACGTCTCCTTTTTAAAGTCGCTCCTTTTCCCTTTGTAATAATTATTCTGTTGGAGGTACTCTAAGACTACTTCTTATTAAATTTCCCGTTTATTCATTTTGGGTTTTTGTATCACTACTGATTCATGGAGTATTATTTAAAACAGTCAGTTACTATTATAACTCTTTTCTCTCTCTCTCCCTCTGGTTTTGGCCATGCAGTACAGCTTGCACAATCTTAGTTCCCCGACCCAGGGTGGAACCCATGCGCCTACAGTGGAAGCATGGAGTCCTAACCACTGGACCCCCAGGGCACGCGCTCATTTCAGTATCTTTAATCTCAGTTCAGCACCACTCCATCTCTCTCCCTTTCTGGATTGGTAACTCCTCTCTCCGATAGTCAGAACCCTGCGCGCGTCATCCTCGGTGCTTTGCTTGTTTAATCAGTCACCACTCCCCTCTCCTGCGTATCCCTCCTCCTCCTCCCCACACAGATCCCTTTCCACCACCTCGCCCCTGACCCGGATCCTCGCCCACTCTGCCAGCGGCCCTCCTCACCCTCCTCAGCCTCCAACAGCCAGAGCCAGGTCGCCCTGCCCTGCAGACCGGCCTTTGCCCGACAGGACTACGATGTCCCACCCCGAGCCCCTGCTCAGGCGCTTCCCACAGGTGCCTGAATGTCTAGTGGTCTGTCTTCCGTGTTCCTTACTTGTGTATGGTTTTATTTGTGTTCCTTATTTCCACTATGGGGTACAGACATTACGGCTTCCAGTAAACGAAGGTTGGGCTTTTGGGGGGGTTTATAAACAAGTTTGCTCTCAACGCCTCCCAGCACCTCCCTCCAGAGCTCTGTGTGAGCCAGATAAGCAGCATTCCTGCAACTGAAAAGCAGCACAACCCAAGAGCCCCGCGGGCTGGAAGACACCGCCCTCAGGGGACACGCGGTGCGAGCCCAGCGCCTGGAGCTCCCGGCACAGCCACGTGCTCCTTAGTACCACGTGGACTGTGTGATGTCGATCACCTTCCTCAAAATCGTGCAGTGTTGGTGCCTCTCTCTGAGGCGTGCTGTCTCCCAGCCAGCCCCCAACTGGCCCTGGAGGGGAGAAACAGCCCCCTGGGGGCTCCCCACTGCCCCCAGCAGTTGGCCCTGTCATCAGAGTGCCTTGGCTGTGTGGATCCTTGAGGTTTTCATCGACAACTTAGCTATGCAAAGTAAAGAACTGAGTGGCAATAATAAGCAATCATTAAAAGTCGTTTCATCAGCTGTCATCTCAGGAAGCTGTGGCTCTTGACAAGCTTTTCCCATCAGCGAGATGCTGGGACTGATCAGAAAACTGCGTCCTGAGTGCCGCGGCTGCGCTGTCTGGGCACGTCTGCTTTTGCTTCATCTGATTCTGTATGTACGGACGTGACGACAGCCGTTAGTCAGCTTCCAACTCAGAAACCTCAGAAGAAGAAGAACAGCTCGACACCTACTGCCATCAGGACTGGCTGAGGTCTCCATTTCAGCCCACGCCATTGCGCTAGCCTGTCCTCCCAGGCTCTAGGGGTCACACTCAGGGCTTCTGACCCCACCCAGACTGGGTCCCAAGGCAGCTGTGGGGCCCACAGTATAGGCCACGTGTCAGATCTGGGCTTTTTTTTTTTTTTTCCCAGAAAATCATGCTTCCTTTCCACTGATTGGCTCAAACATCAGGGTGCCTGGTCCGTTTGGGGGCATGGCGTCAGGATGGAGCAGCACCACTCAGCCTTGAAAAACACATGCCATCACGACTGCCGAGAGCTGCCAAAACGTCAGGTTCAGTGTGGCCAGGCGTCTTTTCCTGTTAGTAGGAAGTGCAGTCATGGGAATACTACGTGTCCAACACGCGGGCCGCCGGCCTTCCCGTCTCAGGATGGACCACAAAGAAAAGAAGCGAGGTCTCAGTTCTGCCTGAGCTTTCCCCAACCCCCTGGCCAGGAACGACCAAGTTCTGGCCCAGAGAAAACTGCTGAGGGTCCTGACCCTGCACTGGCTTCCTAGGGGCCTCTGCCCAGTGAACGATCATCGGGGCTGGGCCTCCTGGGACGCTCACAGCAGGAGATGGCACATCAGCTTCTTCTTTTTTTAAAGGTTGATTGATTTTTGGCTGTGGTGGGTCTTCACTGCTGCCCAAGGGCTTTCTCTAGTTGCAGAGAGCAGAGGCTGCTCTGCATCACGATGCATGGGCTTCTCACTATAGTGGCTTCCCTTGCTGCGGAGCACAGGCTCTGTGGTTGTTTCACAGCACATGGGTTCTTCCTGGACCAGGGTGGATCAAACCAGTGTCTCTTGCATTACAAGGCAGAGTTTTAACCACTGGACCACCAGCGCAGCCCCACATCGGCTTTTTTATTTAACCCAAATTTGCCTCTGGCTAATGTCTGCGACAAGCCTTTAGGATAAAAACTAAAACCAAACCTGCACAGAGGATTTAAAGGCCAGTACCCAGGTGGCTCAGTGATAAAATAATCTGCCTGCCAACGCAGGAAACACTAGTTTGATCTCTGGCTCTGGAAGATCCCCTGGAGGAGGAAATGGTGACCCACTCCAGCATTCTTGCCTGGAAATCCCATGGACAGAGCCTGGCCAGCTACAGTCCATAAGATCGCAAAGAGTCAGACATGACTGAGCGCAAACTCGAGGCACTGATGGGTGTGGGCCACAGCAAGGCAGCTCCGCGAGCTCCAGCATCATTGCCCCAACCTTGCAGCGGCCCCGCGCAGGCGTTTACATCACTCCTATTTTGAGGATGAGCAGAGTGGAGTCCAGAGAGAGGGTTGCACCCCAGTAACCCGCAGCCAGGCCACGTGCTGCCCCTCCACTCGCTGCTCTGGCTCAGGGAGGGAGCCCTGCACCCACAGACCCCAGGCGCTGCCTCCGTGTCTGCAGCTCTGGCTGCCCTGCCTCTGCCGTCTGCCTCCTCCCTTGAGTGGAGCATCTCTAACTGGCTGTGTCCTAGGACTGCCCTGGTGCCTGACACACAGGGTACACGGCTTGTATTTTTGTTGAATTAAGAGCAGTTTCTGGTGACTGATACCTATTAAGTGAAATCCTTTTTACCTTGCCCATCTTACGGGATTCAGGAAGATTGAGTGTCTGGGGCCTTACTCGGAACACAAGGCTCCTGGTTCATATCACCCTGAAGAGAGGGCCGTCCTCTGTGTGAGCCATGGTGCCCAGTTTTCCTGGAGGCCCTACCTACAAGTTCCAGGAGTTTCCGTCCAATGCCTCCTCCAGCCTGTGGCAGGGATGTGGGCACATCTTCCAGGGTCGAGATGCCAGTGCCCTACCCGTGTTGTCCTCTGTGCGCTGCTATCTGGATGGTCCTGTGGTGGCACTCTCAGGAGGCCAAGCGTATCCTCGGAGTACACCCCCCTCCTCATCCTTCCCTTGAAACACCTGTCCTTCTTGGTGTCTGGAGCAGCGCTCCTGAGGAGAACTAATAAACCCTTTTTGGAGATCTTTGAAGTCAGCTGGGAGGACCCAGTACTGGCCCAGCCCCCTTCCTGAAACCCTTGGGGCTGGGTGCAGGACAGGACTCTGATTGGGTTTCGGGTGTGTGGTCCTGACAAGGACTGAAGCAGAGCCTGTGTGAAGTGCCTGAGCCTCGGAGCAGGAACAGCCACACACTCAGGCTGTACCTGCAAATTAGCTCGAGTGCCAGCTTGGGTAAGAAGCTTTGGCTCTTGGAGCGCCCCTGGAAGAGCCGCCAGCCATTCCAGGCAATCCGCACCGAGCGCCCTGCCCTGTCTTCCCCAAGCCTGCCTGTCCCCTGTGCAGGCCTCGAGCACCCCTCTGCGCTCCCCTTCGTCTCTGAGGAATGAGACGTCCCAGCTCTGCCAGCCTTGCCCTGGGGCCGAGGAGCACCAGCAGCTGCTGCCAGCAGAGTGGGTGCAAAGGACTGCCACGCAAAGGACCACCCTCCTCACCGCGCTCCCCGGGCCTGGGTGGAAGCTCTCAGGCACAGGCATCAGCATTTTTTTTGTTTTGCTTTTTCACTGTTTCCCTTCCTCCTCAGCCACTCAGAGCTGTTGCAATTGTAACATCATGGCCGGTAGTTTCAGCCTTCTGGTTGGGTCTGTCCCGAAGACTGCCCTTTGGGCCAGTGTGTGACTTCTTTCGGAACTCGGGCCCCTTTTGTGACCGCTGGACCTGAGTAGTTCACTGTGGCTGCAGATCTTCTAGAGCTCGGGGTTATTTTTCAGGTTGCTTGGAGTATTCTTCCTTGGCCCCACAGTCTCAGGGAGACTCGTGAATTGAGCCTCCAGTTCTGACCAGCCTATCATAGCTCCTCTGCAGCCATAGACTGTGGTTCATCCCCCAGGGACAATTTCCATTCAAATTAATTAAAACCAAGTATAATTAAATAAGGTGTTCTTCAGCCACACTAGCCACATCTCAAGTGCTCAGGAGCGATGTGTAGCTGGTGGTTCACATATTAGACAGTGCAGATGCAGATCATTCCATCACTGGGGAAATTCTACTGGACAGACAGGTGGATTAGTATAGCCAAACACACAAATCAAGAATTATGGAAAAAAAAAACCCTCTAATGTCCATGATGATGACCAGAGAAACAAAATATGGTCCATCTGTTCAGTGGACGCTGTTCAGCCATCAAAAGAAATGAAGTTTTCTGACACAAACTGCAACATTGATGAACCTTAAAACCTTTATTCTAACAGCAAGACCCTACTGTACAGTATAGGGAGCTCTATGCAATATCTTGTAATAATCTATAATGGAAAATAATCTGAGAAATATATATATATACATATAACATATATAGTACATTAATATGTTATAATATATGTTTCTATATATTATCATATAATAATATATGTATAACAAAATCATTTTGCTGTACACCTGAAACATTCTAAATCAACTATAGTTCAATTAAAAAAGGAAAAACCTCTATGCTGAGTAAAAGAAGCCAGACAAAAATGTCCAAAATAGCATGTGGCTCCATTTAGGTGAAATATCCAGAAGAGGCAGAAGGAGATGATTAGTAGTTACCAGAGGCTGGGGGGGAGGGTGGGGAGCGGCTGCTGATGGGCCCGGGGCCTCTCGGAGGTGGCAAAAAATTAGGCAATGGTTGCACACCCTGGTGAAAGCATGGGAAAACCACTGAGTTATTCACTGGAAACGGGTGGACCGTATGTCACCTGAATTATTTCTCAGTGAAGCTTTTATAAAAACCACTCAAAGACTGAAGGATTTTAGTCAGGGGCCCACAGCTTAAGGACTTAGTCCACAGATTCTTATAAAGCGTCGCTTTCTTGCAGTGTCTGTTCCTCTGTTGCANTATATACATATAACATATATAGTACATTAATATGTTATAATATATGTTTCTATATATTATCATATAATAATATATGTATAACAAAATCATTTTGCTGTACACCTGAAACATTCTAAATCAACTATAGTTCAATTAAAAAAGGAAAAACCTCTATGCTGAGTAAAAGAAGCCAGACAAAAATGTCCAAAATAGCATGTGGCTCCATTTAGGTGAAATATCCAGAAGAGGCAGAAGGAGATGATTAGTAGTTACCAGAGGCTGGGGGGGAGGGTGGGGAGCGGCTGCTGATGGGCCCGGGGCCTCTCGGAGGTGGCAAAAAATTAGGCAATGGTTGCACACCCTGGTGAAAGCATGGGAAAACCACTGAGTTATTCACTGGAAACGGGTGGACCGTATGTCACCTGAATTATTTCTCAGTGAAGCTTTTATAAAAACCACTCAAAGACTGAAGGATTTTAGTCAGGGGCCCACAGCTTAAGGACTTAGTCCACAGATTCTTATAAAGCGTCGCTTTCTTGCAGTGTCTGTTCCTCTGTTGCAGTTGCTTCTTAGGGCTTAGCCATTCACTGAAACTATCCTGTGGGTTTCTCTCTGGTGTGTCTCCTGATCCCCTCCCTGGAACGCCGGCCCACGAACGCACAGACGTGCCTGCAGCGTATCCCAGCCCAGTTACGGGCTTGGCCCACAGTCGATATCAGTAAACCTGGTCATGGTGTGAAAGCGACTAACCTTTCTCAACAGGGAATGCTCCTTTTGACGGTCACCTAGAACCTGCTTGACAGCAGTCCTCAGACAGCAGTCCCCAGGCCAATCCCGGGGAGTTAGGTCCGGGGCAGGTCTGAAAATCTGATTTCCAGCCTGGGAACGGATTGGACGTGGTTGTGTGTGTTGCTGGGCTGGTCACCTCCCTATGCAGGACTCAGCAAAGTAAAGTTGGGCTACCTTGGGTAGCCCAACTTCAGAAGCTTCTAGATATCGTTCAGTTGAAATTAGAGCATTTCTTGCGATGAGAAATAAGTTTGTTTAAGGTAGACAGAAACCATCCGTAAGTGCTATTTTTCTTGGCTGTTGCTCTTAAATGTTCTCAGAGCCTCACAGGAGAGCATGGACCAGTTTTCTAGACATTTTACTTGGCTGCACTTTCTATTACAACATTGCTCTGTCTTGTCCGTTTGCCCTGTTGCCACAAGAAAACAGAGCAGAAGCAAACTCCATGCCATTTTTACTGAGCATCAGCAATTCAGTAGTTTAATGACAGAATCGCAGGCCTTTAATTAACAACTGCAAGCGTATATTGAGATGAAAACAACTTGCATATTTGGTTGAGATTTCAGCGCTTAGGTTGTGATGTATTTTAACTAAGGATTGATTAGAACTGATGGCAATTTGCATAGTGTTATACTCCTTCAGTCTGATGAATATCTAACATTCATGTCAGCTGTGATTTTAGAAATTGATGAGTGTTTGCCAAAGGATTATTCTTTGGTTTTTTGCCTTTTTTGGCCTCACCACTCGCCTTGTGAAATCTTAGTTCCTGATAAGGGCCCTTGGCAGTGAAAGCACAGAGACCTAACCAGTGGACCACCGGTGCACTCCCTAAAGAAATATTCTTTGTAAAGTCCTATGGGAAAGATGGTAAGGAATCTGCCTTCGGTGTGGTAGACTCAGGTTCGATCCGTGGGTTGGAAAGATCCCCTGGAGAGAAGAATGGCAACCTACTCCAGTATTCTTGCCTGGAAAGTCCCATGGTCAGAGGATCCTGGCAGGCTACAGTCCTTGGGGTCACAAAGAGTTGGACACACCTGAGCGATGAACACTTTCACTCTCACGGGACTGAGAAAGTATGGTGATTTGAAACAAGGCTTCAGGGACTGCCCCGGTGGTCCACTGGCTAAGACTCTTCAGGGGACCTAGGTTCAATCTCTGGTCAGGGAACTAGATCCCCCATACTACCCCCAAAATACCCCTCCTGCCCCTCAACTAAAGATCCCGCACGCTGCTCTAAGACCTGTGCAGCCAAAGAAATAACATACAAAAAAAATATTTAATAAGGCTTCATCTAGAATCTTGCTTAAAGAACTGACCTGGAAAACATTGCCTCAAATGTACTTGCAGACAGTTCTCAACACCAGCAGGCTGTCTTCCAAATCATCCCCAGGAAGCAAGAATCTGAAGGTCCCTTGGCAGTGCGGGTGGCCAGCTGGTCCAAATGCTGTTGCTCAGCACCGAGCCCATCTGGAGGCCAATTTGGGGGTGAGGTGGAGGATGAGAGGGGAGTTGTCAGTGGCATCACTGGCTCCCTGGGTGATTCCAGCCACACAGGGATGCCCTTCAGCCTGTAAGCAGGTGACATCTCCCATCTTTACTTTGCCCATCTGTCCCTTTCTAGGTTCTGGGCCATCTGCTGGACCAGCACCTACAGGACAGTGTTTGACTTGAGGCAGTGCCTCAAAAGTGTCCCCGGTACGTCTAAGTGTGTGTGTGTGAGTGTGTGTGTGTGTGTGTGTGTGTGTGTGTGTGCGTGTGCGTGTGTGTGTGCACACGCGCTTTAGGGAGATGCCCCTTATCAGGTTAAGGAGGGTTCTTTCTGTTCCTGGTTTGCTAAGGGTTTTTATCATTAATGGGTGTTGTTTTAATCAATTTGTTTCTTTTTGCATCTTTTGAGATATGCTTTTTCTCCTTGGGGTTACTGTGGTGTTTTATGTTGACAGATTTACATTGCTTTTCATTGACAATGGTGATTTTTACTGACAGAGTTCAGAAGCCCCCGTGTTCAGAGCTGGGTCTCCTCGGCTGTGGCCCCTGAACCTGCGCTCACACATGCACGCAGATGCTGCCGACCTGGGGCTGCTGGCCGTGTCTCACTGTCTTGTCTCTGGTCATGAGCGCCTGGGGCTGTGGCTCTGCACGCCAGCCCCCACCTTCAGTCTCCATCTGTGAGCGGCTACTTCTCCTGTGACTCTCTTTTCTAAAGGTGTTGCAGGAAGGCGCTCTCTCTTTCTTGAGGGCCTGGTAGTGCTGGTCCCTAAAATGTCCTGCTAGCTTTGGGGGAGAGGTTTCTTAGCACAAGTCCCTATTTCTGGGCCATGATTCCCTGAGGCCAGGAATGTTACGGGCACCAGAGCCCTGGCCGTGGAGGAGCCAGCAACAGCCCCTCGGTCCCTGGGGAGCAGGGTGGTCCCACACAGCCATGCAGAGACCGCGGTGGCCTTCAGAGCCCTCGGGGGCAGGCAGTGGGGTGGCGGGGTGGGCAGCTGGGCAGGTCAGTCTCCCCAGGGGACCTGACCGGATGGGACATCTCTGCTTCCACATTGGGAAAGTGTCTCTGGGGCAGGAACGGCCTGGGATCC
>SJYV01019839.1:0-15279 GCA_006410875.1 Neotragus pygmaeus
CTGTCTAGTTTGGTCATAGCTTTTCTTCCAAGGAGCAAGCGTCTTTTAATTTCATGGCTGCAGTCACCACCTGGTAAGAACAGGTTATACAGTCAGGTAGGGATATGTCATAAGGATCAAGGCAGTAACCGTCTTCTTTCTTTCTTTACAAAATTTCAAAAGGATGGGGTTGCTGACGAGGTTAGGCTGTGTGTAGGATCTTAAGTGGTCTATCTCCTAATATTAATGAGCCTCTCAAGCCCTTTAATCTTGGTTTCATTGCTGCTTGTCCTTTGATTAGCAATGGTTCTGCCCTTTGGAATTAAGAGAAACTCATGGAAGCTGGAGTCTTGCCTATGAGGAATGGGGGACAAAAAGGCCTCTGTGTCCAGGAGCCCCGCAGGGCCTGCTTGGCATCATGCTGATCAGTCGAATACCTGTGACAAGTTGTTGACTCTTCTTGCCTGCCTGTCCCAGGAAATGAGGAATAGATGTCTGCTGGGAGAAGAATTCTCCTTTTGGTCTCTGCAAGTTGAGAGCTCCTGGTCCCTAAAGTTGCAGGGATGGAAAGGATACAGTCCTCAAATGGGTCATGAGTATGATAGTAAGTGGGGATCTTCCTGCATTTGCCCATTGCTTCCAGGTGTTCTGATGAGTGTCACAGCGTCATAGAAAAGTGTGTGAATCACAGTATATCATCTCCTCCTTCATCCTGGAGGATGGTATCTATCCTTAGAGTATTGCCTCTGAGATGGCCTGACTATAGGCACCCCGGAAGTATTGTTTGTTCTCTGGAGCCAGCAGCTGAGTAGTGGTATAGCCTGTGATGCAATCAGTGAATTCCATGCCTGCCTTTCGTTCACCTTGAAATGAATGCCTTAGTCTGATGTGGTGATATTGATGGTTCTGCTAGATACCATATATTGTGTCTGATGCTCTATTCCCTTTGATAGTGAAGTTGCTCAGTCGTGTCCGACTCTTTGTGACCCCCTGGACTGTAGCCTACCAAGCTCCTCTGTCCATGGGATTTCCCAGGCAATAGTACTGGAGTGGATTGCCATTTCCTTCTCCAGGGAATCTTCCCAACCGAGGGATCGAACCTGGGTCTCCCGCATTGTAGACCGATGCATTACCATCTGAGCCGGTGGTGCTGGCTAAACACCTCTGGGCAGGGACTTCACATACCAGGAATGTCTATTTTTCTTGTTATTTCCAAATGCTGGCCCTTAAGATAACAGCCCACTGTAATCAACTTTATACCAAGTGACTAGGTTAGGTTACCGTCATGAGAAAATGTGCTGTTTTGGGTGCTCAAGACTTGATAGTTGTTGGAAAAATAGACATTTGGAGGGGGTAGAAGATGCCAAGTGAAATCCTTTTGCTTTTGAGCCCACAAACACCATTGTTTCTGCATGTGTGGCTATTGTATTGTTGGCCACCCGACTGCTGTTAGCATGACGGATATGAGTAAGGGCTAGATGACATCAATTGGCAAAGTCAGTCTTCTTGGTTTACATCTTTCCCATGGTGGTGGTCCTCTGGAGGATCTCAATATGCGCTGCAAAGATCTTCTTACTCTCTGCCCACCCCTATGTGTTCACCTACCTACCCTTACCCAGGATTGCCTTGCCCTCAATCCTTCAATCTTTTTCCTTTCATCTCCTTCCCATCTGCCTCTGCCCATGAGTCCATATGTATTCTAACCTTGGGCCACATCTTTTTCCACACGAAGTAGGTGGTCAAGTTCATTGCTGGGAGTCCTATCCATTGGGATGGGTTTTCCTTCTATGATCCTTCAAGATTGGCCCTTGAGTAAGCTTTGGAGAAGTAGGCCTCCATTTCCAACTTGTACCCACATACTGAGGTGACTTATTTTAAATCCAGCAGTACACACTTTTATATTTAAAATGGATAACCAACAAAAACTTATGTAGCACATGGAACTCTGCTCAATGTTATGTGCTAGCCTGGATGGGAAAGGGGTGTGGGAGAGAATGGATACATTTGTATGTATGGTTGAGTCCCTTCAAAAAAAGACTATCTCTTCTGACAAAGTCAAAATCTCAGTTAACCTAATCACCTAATGACTAGTTATTTCCCTGCATGCTTTGGACAAATATCTCTTCCAATTTTGGATGAGGTGCTGTATATAGAGGGCATGCCTTTTTAATTCTCTGGCAGGTGTAACTGTCTTAGCCTTTTTTCTCCACTGTGAGAGGTATAAGGTCAGCAAGAAGAGACATGGCTTTCTCAGATCCTTTTTATGATGTGTGCACAGCCATTCACCTGTGCATAGCCTTTTGAAGTCCCAGAAATATGTTGAAGCTTTTCAAAATCTCATATGAGCATTTCCTTCCAGTCTTTCAAGTTTTGAGCCTCTCATTTGCTCCACCTGGTAATAATTTCTCAGATATCTATGTTAAACAGCTGATTAAAAAAAATTTTTTTTTTGACAATTCTAGAGCTAGATCACTGGAAATGGCACTATTTCCTAAGTAAAAACAACTAATGAATCTCTGATAATAGAGCTATGACCTGTCTGGCATGTCCCAATAAAATAGTTACTAATTTCTGGAGCAAGGGATTTTTATGATCCAACCTCAATCCCCCCTCCCCCCACCCCACACCAAGATTTCTGATAGACTGCCCTTTTTTATTCTACCTTGGTTCTGAGGCTGATGGTTTTTAAGTCTGCTACAGAGCTAGGGAGAATATTGGACTAAGAAAGTTAAAATGTCACAAAGCTCATTGTTTTTACTAAGTATTAGCCACACTTCTTAAAAAATGGTCTTTAAATTGTTGGAAGAATCTGGTTAACTTCCAATGTATTAGAAAAGTTAATTTTGGGAATTTTTCATTGTGCTTGCTGTTATGCAGGGAGATTTCTGGACAGCTTTGCCTTTTTGGTAATGCTTATCCCACTGTACTGACATTATTGGAGAAAATTCTTGCAAAATTATTCTGACTTCTGATCATAGGTCTGTGTTGGGTGTGTGATGCACATCATGAGAATCTACTGGATAGAACCTAGGTCGATGTTTTGGCTCTTGTCGAACTGACATCTTTTTTTTCAATAAGGGGTTCTTTGCTATCCTAGAGGATCTGAGGTGATGCAAGGTGATTCTAATTATCCAGTTGCTGCCTAGAAAAGGGTAGCACTCCAACTTACCTTCATGCAATCATCACTGGAGGTTGATTTACATGGGAAATATTTGACTGCTGTCCTGGGGGCACGTGTGTTTCCTCAGGGTTCCAACATATATGGTCAGAGGAGGCTGATATATCTTATAGGGCAGCATCTTACATTCGCACAGGGAAGCAAAGGTCTGAAGGCAGAAATGTTGTCACTAGAGTCCTTCACAATTTTAATGGATGCTTTTGGAAGAAATAGGGTTGTCCCAGTAGGCTGGGGACAGTGCCCAAATAGCAGCATTTTCTCTGAGAAGACTGGGGCTCAATCCAAGATTCATGGAGCAGACAGAGTTCTGAAACCACGATGCTGGTCTACTAACTTCATCAAAGCAGAATTGAGTCAGAAATGCCTCCACTGAGAATGTGACCAGTGGACATAGTATGTCGTCTTGGTCCTCAAGGATAAGTTCACTGTGCTTCCAGGGTGCTCTGTACCTCCAGGAGGAGGCGGATCAATTCAACCTGCACTCATCAGGAGGGATTTAAGGTTGCTCTGACTTTTCTTAGTGTGGTGAGTAGGTTGAGAGACAATGAATGTCAAGCTAGGAATGCTCATTGTTGCTGTTCTTCTTGTGCAGAAACAAATTCTGTAGCCTTCTGACCACCAGGAGTCAAGTACTATGTGACGATGTTCAGTTGCCCATGCATCTTAGTAGGTAGTTTCTTCTTGTGCTGCTTTTTGGATGAGCAGATGGGTTCTCATTAAAGTGTCTCCATCTGAAGCTCAATCGTACCTTTCTAAGTAGGAGAAGCCTGTATTGTTTCATAAAAGGGATTTTTTTTTTTAAGAATTTTCTGATCCTGATTGGTGCTGCATGTTGGGAATTTACCCAGAGGTGAAGGTCTGAACTCAGGAAGCACAGAGAAGAAACTTCTGCCTTTCTTGGATGCCTTTCATTGCCTTTGGTACCAGTTGAGATGTGTCCTAGATAGCCTGGGGACAGTGCTGTGGTCAATGTCAGCACCTTCTCTGGGCAGGAAGGGCTCAGTGCTCCAAGGAGAAGGGTTCTGAGTCAGTCCCATTACCTCAGTGTTAGAATCCTGGACTGCAAGACCAGTGGGGCAAAGTGTGAGCTGGTGGTACCTTCCAAGATGAGCAAGCAGTGGCTGGTGTTGCTTTGGGGGGTGTCAGGGGACATTCAACTTGAAGGGATCCAGTGTGGTATTCTCTCTTGTGTGCCGTTTCTCAAAGGCTCTCTCTCCCTTATCGGTTCCTGGAAAATGGGAGCGAGCAGAGCTGCATGCAGTTCTCAGGACTGAGATCATGATAAAGGGCACCTGCTTGGATTCCCTTCAGTGACTCCCTTCAGTGACCTTTTACTTTAAGGTCATCTACTCAGTTATGCCCCTCTTACTCATGATATGGAATGCTTTCTGGCCCTTTAAAGATTGTTATTTGCTCGGCTGTTTTTGCTCAGTTGTTTTTTTTTTTTTTTCCTGCCTAAAGCTGCCTTGTATGAAGATATATAAACATGAGTTTCTGCAAATCACCCTTGTTTCACTCGAGACTTCGGTCCCTTGTGTTTCTCTTCTCGTTGACTCCAGTCCCCAGGTCCCAGTCTACAAGGACCATGAAGAACCCTACAAGGGAGGGTTCTACTTTCAGGTTGTGCTTTTGAGGTGTCTTTGGGGAGGTGGTGAGGGAGCCTGGACCATTGCTGTCCTAGGAGCGGACAGCCGAGATACAGGGCTGTTTGTCAGAACACCATAAGTAACCTGTTCTGGAAGCTGTGCTGACCCACACCTCCTAGGAAGCAGGTACATTATGGTCCACTCTGAAATGTGAGGTCACTTATAGCACCTTGGCCTCCTTGGGGGGGAAGTTAAAGAGGAGACCAGCAGTCTTCCAACAATCTGCTTAGTTGCCAGGGAAGAAGGGTCTTTGGATAAATGTCTTTTTCTATTCTTTAGAATAAGGTGCATGAGTAGTCTGTTTGTAGCTGAACCAGTAGTTCAGTTCAGTCGCTCAGTGGTGCCCAACTCTTTGCGACCCCATGAATCGCAGCACGCCAGGCCTCCCTGTCCATCACCAACTCCTGGAGTTCACTCAGACTCATGGCCATCGAGTTGGTGATGCCATCCAGCCATCTCATCCTCTGTCATCCCCTTCTCCTGCCCCCAGTCCCTCCCAGGATCAGAGTCTTTTCCAATGAGTCAACTCAATGCTAGGAGGACATTGCTAATACTGTTTTTATTCTCTTGTTTAGTGCCGCCAGGAGAATGGTTGTGAGGCATATTATTTGAAATAAACTTTAGTGAGTTAATTCCCTTGAATATAGAACCTGAAATAGCAATTTTGGACAGGCACTGAATTCACTTCTATTGCTTGTGTAACTAAATAACCACCAGGTTGGGGGCCTAAGTGAAGACAAATTTTATCTTTGAGTTATGGATCTCTTTGGGTAAAGTCAAGTTTTTGATGGGGTTTGCATCCTTGTTGGAGATACCGGGGGACAACTGTTTGTTTCTCTGCTATATCCACCTTCAAGAGGCCCCCACAAGTCCTTGGCTTGTGGCCTCTTCCATCTTCAAAGTCTGGATCCTCTTTCAACTTCAGAGTGGGCAATGCATATGGAAATCTGACTCTCACCTCACCTTGTTTAGGGGACAGAGGGTCAGGAAGTGGCAGAGTGGATGCCAGCCTCCTGAATCTCCTTTGTGGCAGAAGAGGGACTAGTTCAGTGCTGCTTACTGAGGAGCAAGGGGCTCCCTCTTCTGTCTTCCTGTGATGGAGTCTTTTCCCTTTTCTGGGAGAAGATTTTTTTTAGACCCTATAGATCCTATTTAGACTTATTCCCAGCTTTGCCTCCCACAGTGTCTGCTTGTATTAAATATCTTGAGATGCCAAAAATTAAAATCTCACTATATTCAAGGATGACTTTTTATGACTCATTCTCTTCCACAAATAGATGGGACTATTCTAAGCATGAAAAACTAAAATTGCTTCACTGAAGGTCTCCCTTACAAGTCATGAGTCATTCTAAGATAAATATTATAAAAATTCTACAACTAATTCCCTCATTGGCATATGATGGAGATCAGCAGGTTTCAATTCAGTCAGGTAAACACTATGATGTCAACTACTGTATTTCAGTGCTATATAGCTCTATTGTTTAGGAGGGAATATAATCTAAAGTCTCTGTTGCTATTTCATTTTCTTAAGTATTTTCAATTTTTTGAGACTAAGAAATGTCATTTCTCACTTGAAATGAAGAAATTGATATATATTTTTAAATGATTTCTTCTCTCCTGATATTCTACCTTCCTCAGCTCCCATGAAGTCTAGTGACCCTGGTCTGAGCATGTTCCTTGCCGCCACTCCCTTGTTTAAAACTCCTAAGCCTTCATGAGAAGGAAAGCAGGATGTATTAAACCCTTTCTCTTCCTGGCTGTCCCAGACAAGCCTAGACCTGGATGGATCAGACCCAGAGCTGGATTCTAGAAGAAGCTTCTGGCAAGTGTGTGGCATTCTGGCTTCCTGGTCAACTCTGTGGCAATTGACCATCATCATCCCAGACCCTGCTGGACAAAGCCTGCACCCTTCTCTGGCACACATTTTCCTGAAACTTCTAGCCTTTGGTGCCCGTATGAGGGTCATCTCTAAGCCCAAGTATTTAGATCATCCATGTGGGATTTCTTACCACCTACCTGCTCTGGAGAAAGAGTTGCTCTATTTTGCCCCCAGAGGTGTGGATGACAAGGTCAGGATTATTGTGGGCCTGGGGTGCTCAGGTGCCCTCCACCTACTACACCGTGGGTCCACATCTTGGTCTTCAACACTCCGCTGTGGGCTCTCTGTGGGGTGGTAGAGAGCTGAGGCTCAGGGGTCAGCAGTGTCCACACCATGTGCAGGGCTGAGCCCCTGGGCACCCTTCTGCACTAATGAGTTTAGGTTGAACTGACAGGATGCTGGGTAATCATGATACAGCTGTGACCTCTTAAAGGAACCATCCCTGACTTTTCTTAACAGGGTGAGTTGGTTGAAGATAATGAACTGAAGGACTTGTCCAATAGGCAAAATGCTTGCCTGACCTTTTCCATTGAGGTAGAGACAGTGTAGCCTCTTGGCCCCTAGGCAGGTCCTGTGGCAGGTACCTGCCTTCCTCAGGGCCCATGGATACTGCTCATTTGTCTTGACTGGGCTGTGTGCCCTTTTACTGCCTTCTCAAGAATGGATGTCTTTCTTTGGAAATCATTCCATTGGTGGTAAGCCCAGTCCTGTGATTTTTCTTAATGTTTTAGAAGGCAACTAAAACTGGTTTTCAGGTTTTCATGATTCTGAGTAGTCCAGCATGAATCAGGATGGACTCGATGAGGAATAAACTGGTTTTCAGGTTTTCATGATTCTGAGTAGTCCAGCATGAATCAGGATGGACTCGATGAGGAATCCAACATTGGATATTTTCTTTTTCAATTCTCAGAAAAGCTAGTTATCAATTTGCTTTAGTTCTTCCAAATGGAATCAGGATCAAACTCTGCATTCTCACCCTTAAGGTTGATATTTTGTACTGATGGAAGTAGTGACTTAGTTCTGTCATATTTACAGTCTGTTACCTCCTGCTACTCCTAGCACACTTTCTGTGACTCAGGTGAGCTGTCTGATCACAGCAGGGACCATGGGTGAATGGGTTCCATGTCCAGCATGAATTAGACCATCAGTGTCTGTACTGTTCTCTACTTTGTACTCTGGGAGCCCCTGAGAGGCGGTAGTTTGAGTGATTGCGATGAGACTGTGGTCTGCCACATGTTTGCCTTTCCTTTTCCTCATGCTTCTGGGATTGTTCTTAAACCTGAATCTTTAGCCGCACTTTCTATCATTCATATATTTTTACAGAGCATTTTGACAATAGTGTGAATCTCTCAATTTCTTGACCTTTAATTTCTTCAGGGGGGAGTATAATCTATTTATATCTCATACTCTTCTTACTGCAAAAAATAGATGAGAATGTAGATCTGAAGGGTCTAAAATTAGATCTACCTAATCTCAGATCGCTTACCTGTTTATAAGTTGCTGTCGATAAATATTTTTGAAGAAATCTACAACTCTTTCCTCACTGGAATGTGACGGAGGTCAAGGATGTTAGATTTCTACATTAGCATGAGTATTGTATCATGTTAATTATTGTATATATTTGCTGTGTACCTCTTCTTAAAAATAATTTTCATTATATTTTGGTCTCACCAAGTGGCATATGAGATTTCAGATCACCAAACAGGGATTGAACCCCTGTGCCCTGCAGTGGAATTGCAGAGCCTTAACCACTGGACCACTAGGGAATTCCCTCTTTATATGCTTATAGGGGCAAGTATGATCTAAAATCTTAATATTTAGTTCTCATTAAAGTATCCTTTTCTCCATTCACTCCTAGAACTGCCTATATGTCATATGAATTTCAATAATTCAATGCACTTTTTGTCTGTGGGAGAGAATTCACTCTCTCCTCCAAAATTTCCCTTCCTTTAGCTTCTATGAGCTCTCAGGAACCAAGCCAGTTCACTCCTAGAATGAATGAGAAAGAATGTTTGAAACCCTTCTGCTTGTAGTCGGGGGCGGGCTAAGCCAGGATGGCGCAGACTCTGGGTTGATCTCAAATGGAAGCTGCTGCCAAACCCATTTGGCTTTGACATTGTCTTCAGCTGTTCTGGAAGTGGATCCCCACCTACCCATCTCATCATCTTCTGATCCCCATCTGCCTACTGTTGCTGTGCCTTAGGCATCCATATAGGTGTCATTCCTAAGCCAAAGTATTTGGGATAGTCCTAGTGAGGTCTCAACCACTTCTCCGGGAGAGATTCATTTCCTTATACCCTCATCGAAGAGCAACTGAATGTTGGTGCATTTGTTGTGTGCCTGAATCACCCTGGTCTTCTCTATGCTCCAATATCTATAGCTCTCAAAGACATGTTCAACCTTCTGTGCCTTGAGCTCTGATGAGTGTGGGCAGGACTGAGGTTCAGGACTCAGGCTGTCTGGGCTGTATGTGCAGGGCTGAGCCTCTTATAGTTCCCATCTGTGACAGACAAGGAAAGCATTGTCCCCTCTGCCCTGATCTTGAGATGCTAAGGTCTCCTAAAGTGTGCCTACTTTACGGAACCAGCCCTGAGTTTCCTTGTTGGGACAAATTGTTTGAAGCTAAATGAGAGATTTGTCCAGCTAGAAGAACTCCTGGCTTGATGTTCTCCTGTGATCCTGAATCAAGGTCTGTAGGCTCCTGGCCTCTAGATAAGTCTCATGACAGGTGTCACTCATTATCTTTCCTGACTGGGTGGTTTTCCCTTGTCCTGCCTGCTGTCAAAGTTGATGGGTTCCATGGTGAAAAATGGTTCCATCTGAACGTCCCACAATCCTGGATTAAGGGTTTCCCAGGAAGAGAGAATAAGCTAGACTTTTGTGATTGCCCATTCTGTAAGTAGTCCAGCATGCTTTGGGAGTGAACCGATCAGAAATTCAAAGGTGGACATTCCAGGTCTAGTCCTCACATGCCATTTTTTCCAGTTAATTTTTATTGGGGAATAGTTGTTTACAGTATTAGTTTCTGCTGTATAGCAAAGTGAGTCAGTTATACATATATTGTACATATATCGCCTCTTTTTTGGATTTCCTTCCCATTCAGGTACCCACAGAGCACTGAGCAGAGTTCCCTGTGTTATATATACAGTAGGTTCTCATCAGTTATCTATTTTATACACAGTTATGTATTTGTCAATCCCAGTCTCCCAGTTCATCCCAACCCCTTTCTCCCCACCTTGTATTCATACATTTGTTCTCTGCTTGCCTATATTTCTGTTTTGGAAATCATCTGTATCATTTTTCTAGATTCCACTTATCAGCAATATTATTTTTCTTTTTCTGACTTCACTCTGTAAGACAGCCTTTAGGTCCATCCATGACTCTGCAAATACAAATGCCAACTGTTTTGATGTCCCAAGTTTTCAATTAAATCTGGATCAAAATCTGCCTTTCAATTAACAAGGATCTTACTTTGAAGGAGATACACTTTCTGAATATATAATGCAGAAAAGAACGGTTGTTTTACCCACTGCCATTCCTTCACACATTTTCATTCACCCAGACAGTTGGATGAACTAAGCACGGGAGGATCTATAGGCATTCAACCCACATGTTCAGGGCCCTGGAGAGGAACCTGAACCTAAAGGCCTGAAAGTCCTTTATGTCCCTTTAAATGCACTGGGAGGGGCCCTGAGAATGTAGGATCTCTGAGTGCCTGAAATGAATACATTCTGGCCCTTTGTTTTCTACATTCTAGTCTTTGTAGTTGATGCCTCTGGAACAGTTCCATCTGATCTTCAATCATGTTGATGGTATTTATCCCATATTCATGCTATTTCCATGTTTTATAACATCATATTCTTTGACTAATATCACCTTTGGTAATTTGAGAAAAATTGGATGTTTCTTGTTGTTCACTCAGTTGTGTGCGACTCTTTGCAACCCCATGGACTGTAGCATGCCAGACTTCCCTGTCCTTCACAATTTCCTGGAGCTTGCTCAAACTCATGTCCTTTGACTCAGTGTGCCATCCAACCATCTCATCCTCTGTCATCTCCTCCTCCTCTTGCCTTCAGTCTTTCCTAGCATCAGGATCTTTTCTAGTGGATTGGCTTTTCTCATCAGGTGGCCAAAGTATTGGAGCTTCAGCTTTGCATCAGTCCTTCCAATGAACACCCAGGACTGATCTCCTTTAGAATGGACTAGTTGGATCTCCTTGCAGTCCAAGGGACTCTCAAGAGTCTTCTCCAACACCACCATTCAAAAGCATCAATTCTTTGGCTCTCAGCCTTCTTTATGGTCCAACTGTCATGACCAAATATGACTACTGGAAAAACTATNTCCTTGCAGTCCAAGGGACTCTCAAGAGTCTTCTCCAACACCACCATTCAAAAGCATCAATTCTTTGGCTCTCAGCCTTCTTTATGGTCCAACTGTCATGACCAAATATGACTACTGGAAAAACTATAGCTTTTATTATATGGCCTTTTGTCAGCAAAGTAATGTCTCTGCTTTTTAATATGCTGTCTAGGTATGTCATAGCTTTTATTCTAAGGAGCAATCATTTCATTTCATGGCTGCAGTCGCCATCTGCAGTGATATTTCTTGATCTTTAATTCTCCCCCTTGAAAAGAATAGATTCGGATTTCTTAAAGACGGCACCTTTTAGGTGACTTTCTTCCCATAATTCTTGTGGAGACCCTCCTGCCTGATCACATATATTGGCTAAGTGGCTTGAGAAATACTTGAGTTGTCAGAGGTCCACCCGGGTTGAATGTCAGTCTGTACAGTACCTGGGTGTCCTCAGAAGATCTGATGCCTTAGGGCTGCTCTTTTTTAGTTTTGCCCAGAGGAAGCAGAGACCAAAATGCGACAACGTTGGACCCAAATACCCCCCGCAGTTTTTCTGAGTGCCTCTGCCTTTTTCAGCTGTACCATGAGTGTCCCAAACAGACGGAGGATATCATGGGCAATGTTTATCACAGGCAATGCACCTTCTCCTCTGGGAAGCCAAGGCCTGTCTCTGTAAAATGGAACGCTTCTGAAACTATCACAGTGTCACGGTGGTAAACTGCTGGGAATAGTTGGCTTTTTGCCCTAAACTGATCAGAGAGAGTTTCTGCTTAGGAGACACAGCTGTTAATCACACTTAGTAAACATATTAGCTGATTACTGGCTTATTCCTGGCAATGCTTTCTGGTGATTAAATCAGAGGTCCTGGGGGATAGTGTATGTAATTAGAAGAAGATAATGCTGGGGCTTTTCCCACAACTTTGCCGCTGTCAACATACAAGGTGAAGGGTTTTTGTTTGTCCTGGTAGTTCTGCTGATCAAAAAGTGTCTGTGAAGTAGAGACATCAGCAGGTAGCAGTGAGGCCAAAAAGTTTGGGTTTTTCTGTAAAAATCTTCCAGAAATACTGGGACAACACTGTGGCCAACCAGTATCTCATTCTGGTAGTGAAGCAGGTGGGGAACCAACCCACTGGACTTAGTGAGTCTCCTTGGTTCTCAGGGACAAGCCTTGAGATGAGTCTGGGGTGCTCTGTGTCTTGACTACCCTGAAAGAAGGGACTGGATCAATTCAGCCCTGACCATTTGGCTGAGGCGGAAAGGAAGTTGCACATCTTTATTGTGGGAACAGACTTCTAAGTGTGTAATTACATCCTCCATATTTTCCAAACTTTCCCTCCTTCCTTAGCAGGGTTCTGTGTCTGTCCTCAGAGGTGGGCTGTTGTGATGAAGTCAACACGTTATAGTTCCCATGAATGGAGTCCACATTGGCTCAAAATAAGGTGCTTCAGTTTTCTTTATCATATTGATTTTGCTGGCAGCTCGCCATTGTCCATCCAAGGATGGGAGCGTGATCAGATTTTATTCTGGTTATTTTGTCTTCATTATCACCTGTCTCTTGTTCCTTGATCCTGCTGCTGATGACTAGTCTCCTTGATGGTATATCACATTCCAGATGAAAAGTTAGTCTTGACTAGGTAGAAGAAAATCTTCAACTTATAACTAACTGGAAGGTTGTAACCACACCCATCTTCTCTGAAATTTGTCAGAAGGAAGTCTTTCTGTGTGTCTCTATGCAGCAGAGATGGCCATGAAAGATTGTGGGTCTTTCAGGAAGACGTGGGAACAGCCAAGGGCGCATCCGAGTCCTCTCCCTCCCCCACACCGTCACTAACCCACAGCCCTAGGGGGATTTCTGAAATGCTTGTGTTCCTGGGACCGTTAGGTACCTGACCAAGAAGAGGTCTATCAGTTATTGCAGAGAAAACCTAGATCAGAGGACTTTCAACACATTGTGTGTCACTTAAAAATGAAACATGTGAGGAATTTTCAGGGTTGTTCATCCCTAACAGTCTCTCCTCAATCAGGAGTTCATTATGGGGAAGCCCCCAGCTGGCTTCTGCTAGGATGGAGCTGGTCTTTACCGTGTCCCCTGGTCAGGCGGCATCTGTACTCTGGTTGGTAGGCATGGGTCTGTTCTGACCAGTAAGATGGTATCATTCTGTTTTATTTAGTCCTGTGGACCTGTAGGTAGGGTGATAACTTAAGCTCTGTGCACTTGCTGGCATGTCCTACTGGCTCTTGGGAACCAAAGAATTAAGTGGACCATCCAGAAGAGTGTTCTATCTGGCTCTAGTCCTTCTCAAAGTATAACCTCTCCCGAGAGCGTTCTCGTTTTCTGCCATCTTAGATTGTTGAAGGAACACTTCATCAGGACTTCAACTTCTCATACAATGGCAAGTTAGCACTATTGATAAACCATCTTTTCTTTGATGTTGCTACTCTTAACTGCTTTCTTCCTACTTGCTCTTTTATTGTTGAAGGTTCCTTTGCAACAACATCATCGCCTCATTAGTGTCCTCCAGGAAACAGACACGGAGAAATTGACACTCTTAGATCCTGGTTGGTAGTTTGTTCTTGTAATTCTTCCTTGGCCAGAGATAGCTCATGAAGACATTCTTTCTGTCACCATTTTGCAAGAATACAGTGTTGATGAGGTGATGAATTCTTTTTGTCAGAGACCATCCTTTGTGAAAAGAACTAATTTCCTCCTCTCCATAAGAAAGAAAACCCTCAGCTGAAGTAGAAAGGGGGAAGGTGTGCCTCCACCTGAGATCTGATGGCAGATCTGCAGTATTTCATTTCCCAGTTGGATTTCTGCTTTGGTCCCCTTGAATCTGCCCTGTCCTGCCTGATCCAGGAGAAGACTGTAGAGGCATCTGGACTGATGAAGGGTCCATGGAGAGGAGTCTGTATCCCCAAACTTCTACAGAGGCCCATGAATCCTTGGGCTCACTTGATATAAAACTTGTTTATTCAACTTGGGTATATAAGTTCTGCCTACTCTGAGATTCTCATACGTAAACAATAGTGATACCTGACCTTCAGAATCTTGCTCCTTAACTCTGAGACTAATCACCTTTATCTTTTGAAATGCTCAGGATGGAAAGTTAAGTCTCCCTTGGCTTAGGAAAGCAACTGTTCCTGGGTAATCCCATGGGGTCACAGGTGGGCTCTCAGTACTTAACTGTGCAGTATCTGACATGGGTCATCAGGTAGAGGTGACCCTCTAGTTTGAGAAATTACACATGTGGCTAGTTTCCAGTGCAATACTTTTTCAGAGCATTATGAAAAATTATCCAGTATGATTTCAGAGTTTGCTTCTCTCCTTCTCGCCATAGATTGTTAAATAAAGACTTCATGTTGACCCGAGCACTCCAAGAGAAAGATATTAGAACTGGGGATATAACAGATGCTTTCCTATCCATTTGACACTCTTGCTTCCCCACACTTCACCTGCACTATTACTGATACGACCTCGTCACTGTTACTGTCATCTCATAAGGATTTCCGTCACAAATCAGATATGGGAATTTTCATGTGTATAGCCTAATTGCTGCTCACAAATCGCTATATGTATGCTCCTGAGATTTTCTGGAGAGAGTGCTTATGGTGGACCACCCACTTCCTCCACTCAAATTTGAATGAAACTGATGTAGAGAAGGAGAAAGTTGTCTCTGTAGAGGGCAGAGTTTGTAAGCTGACAGATTTAGCCTTCTGCTCTCATTTCTACTTTAGTGGGTGATTGCTGTGAAAAAGATGTATTTCTTAACTGAAATCACAGCAGCCTCGAGTGACACCTTAAAAAAATTAGGCATGAATGCAAGAAAGAATGAGAGAGCTGTGTTGGTTTATTCCCCAGTGGATTTTCATGTGAGCCACCTTTTCTTTAAGCTCCCCTATGATGATTGATCCAATTCAGATCTCAAGAGCGGACCATGGTCAGGGAAAACTATTTCTGTAACTTCATTTGTCCTTTTCTATTTCCTGTGATTCGCGAGTTTTAGTCACACTGTGTCCTTTCAACTAAATAGCATCTCACTGCTTTGTTGTGCTTTAACATGTAGTCTAGAGGATGAATCTTAGGGGAATCCAGCCTCTGCCAGAAATGCCCACCAACTCTGGAAGAATGCCCATGCTCCTTTTTGAGAAGAAGAGTACAGATCAACTCTAAAGCTGGCGGGATGATCTGGGAGAATGGCATTGAAGCATATATACTATTATGTAAGAAACGAGGTGCCGGTCTA
>SJYV01019840.1:0-13035 GCA_006410875.1 Neotragus pygmaeus
AATTTTCCTCTTTGCATTTTTCTACATTCCTCATTTTTATGAGTTAAGATGAATTACTACTATAATCAGAAAAATAATAAATGTTATTTTAAATGGAATGCTATTGCTGTAAGAGTTTGGAAGCTCAGAAGTGTGGTGACACCAGAACTATATAGTTCGGGGTCAAAGTAAAATGAGTAATAAGTCAACAGTTGGAGTCATAGGAAATGGGCAAGGAGATAACTTTTACTAACCTAGAGGAACACAGTGAGAAACTCAAGAAGCCACAGAAGACAAGTTATATTCAGAAATAACTTGACATTACCTGTTTTGTTCAAAGTAGATAACACGCTTGAAGTAGCATCTAAAATAAAGTAATAAAAAATTAGCACAATTTATGGGCATGATTAACAAATACATGCATCTTCATGGGTTCCTTAAACATTTCACTTTCCCTCAAATCCTGGAGAAGTTAAGAGAGTTTTGCAAAAGCCAACTGGCACTAGCAAATGTATTTGCTGCCTACCCTCTTACCATACTATCACTCCTCAACTCCCACGGACAATGCCTGAGAAGCATTCATTTAAAAATGTGTTTCCTGAACACATGTTATATGCCTAAAACACTCCTATAACTATTAGATTTAAATAAACTCATTCATGTTGCTTAATATTTTGTCCCCTTTTTTCTCTATCATAATGAAAGTCCCTAAGGGATACAGTTAGTATCCCTTCTACAGTTAGTACTAACTTTAATACATAGCCCTGTAGATGTTTAATGTATTTGTACCTAATGGTATACTCTTATAAAGCAATCTTTAAGGAATTCTAATTTAAATTTGGATATCTTGAACATGGTATTCAGCCAACTTTTAAGGTAATCTCATTTTCATCTTGTTTTACTTAAAATCTACCCTATTGGAATTTCTTTAAATGAAAATCCTTCTAGAATTTATTATTCTGGATGAAACTTTAAGGGGGAAAAAAAGGTATGTATTATAGTATCACACTTAAAAAAAAAACCCACATAAATGGGATCTAAAAACTACTGCCAAAGTGATTTTGAAGATGTTCTGTAAAAAAGTAACTGCACATAAAAATGATAATGTCTGGCCCTTTCCACTGGACCAAATGTGAATTTAAGAGTTTTGATCAGCATGCGTTGCATCTCTAAATGTTTAGCTCCTTAACCACCAACCACATGGTGAGATTTCATCTTAACTAAGATATTGTGAAACGTGTTGGGTTTTAACTGCACTAAGATGGAAACTGTCTACCCACAGTGGAAGGGAACAAAGTGTGCCGCCTTGCCCACCTCCCTCGAAAACAGCCCAATTCTTTGCTCTTTTCCTGAAGCCAGAGTGTTGGTTTTTTTTTTTTTTTTTGGCCATTTGATACTACTTAAAAATTGATAAAAATCATCTGTAAAAGGCTGTCTTTGAACACTCTGTGCCTCCAAATCCAGGCTGAATCATATTAAAGTCACTGGATGTGTTTTTCCCATTTAAACAATCTGTCCTGCACAGCGTGTTGGCATGGTTCCGGAAAGTAAGGAAGGCTCTCAAAATGTGATCGATAGTTCTTTCCTTTCAGAGAACAGTTGGAATGGCAGACACTGTTCTCCCTCCACGATAAACCAGAAAGTCTAGGTTGCTCTCCAGGGTTGAGGGTCTGGGGGATTTTTTGTGTTAGTATTTGTTATTTGAATGAGGAAACTTTCAACATCATTCATTACACATTCATTCATTATATTAAGGGTTCAATTTTTACTTGCTTTAGAAAACTTCTTACCATTTAGGCTTGTAGTTTCAACCTCTTTTATCCCAAAGAAAAAAGACAAGAAAAAGGTATAATTAAATCAAAACTTAACAAGTAAATCTAGGTTAAATTTTTTCAAAATCTTGCCTGGAGTACCATTGGAGTAGGGAACANCAGTAATAAAGGCTAAAGATGATCTTTATCATCATTAGCGTTATTAGATACTACGTGTCAGGCACTGTGCCAAGAGCTTTCCACGCTTTCCCTCATTTCCTCTTTGCAAAGACTATTATTATATCCATATCTCAGGTACATTGGAGAAGGGAACATAATCAATGAGTGATGATTCAGCTGCAGGAGAAAAAAATTCCAATAAATACATTGAAAAAAATTTATTTACTGAATTTTAAGGAGTTAGAACTTTTGAGATACAATCATGAAAAGCAGACAACATGCTATCAGACCAATATCTAGTTAAATCTGTAAGTCCCATAATCACTCGGCGAGTATACATTTTATCAGAAAATCACAAAGAAAGGACCTAGGAGATGAAATAAATATAACTGTTTCATTTCACAGCCAACATGAGACTCATGACTGCAAAGCCTGCTGTGACCTATAGAATATTATGGAAATAAGTTTAGGGACCACAACAAAGTATTTTCAAATTTTTTCAGTCAGACAGTTCTAGACATGTTATAGTTTAATAATTTGGCACATAGGTTCTACTCTGTTTAAAATCACACCTGGTAACTCTACTCACAGTGAATTTAGGATTTTAGAAAACGACACTGCTATCACTCAATACTGTACTACCTAACACAATTTCCTGGTAAGTTATTCTAAAATACGGCTGCTATTAAGACAATCAATCAGGTTGTAAATTTCCTGTGGAATAACTCCACTTACACTAAGAGGTCCATCTATTGCACAGGCTTTGCATGTTTAAATATTAAAAAGATCCAATAGTTTGACCTCTCCATACACACAGGACAAATAAACAGTTTACAACTAAAACAAGCTTTGCAGTAGGGAGCCTGATATTCAGCTGGTAAGGACAACATCTGGGTGTGTCGAGGCACTTGGCTGGCCTATCTGTTTTAGACCATTCATGCGTTGGCTGAAACACACACACCCTGTCTGTCTGACATTACTGCTTCCAAATTTTGTCATTTACTACATTTTTTTTAGTTCTTTCATTTATTTATTTAACTACATTTTTAAAACTTACCAAGTATATTTCTTGAGAAGTAAGGTAGTTCTTGAGCAATAACATTCAAAGCGTGAATAGAGAATCCTTTATTTTGGGGGCAGAACAATATAATTTGGCCAAAGCTGGTTTTTAATGAATGACTATTCATTTTTCTGAATGGTGACACCACCCAAAGAGGCCTGCAGGCACAGCTGCAGAGGCCTGGATGTGTGCTGGCTCTCCCCCTTGGGCCCCAAGATTGTGCCTAGCATCTATGTTTCCAAACCCCAACCTCATTCCATGCAAACAGGGCTTTGCAAAGATATCACTATAATTAAGTCTAAGAAGACTAATACAGCACAAGAAAAATACAGTGGTTCATTTTATCTTAGAAGTGTAACAACGAAGGAGCAAACTAGCTTAGGAAAAAGAGCTTGGGCTTTGGAGATTTGCCGTCCTGTGTCTGAATCTTTGCCTGATGACTTAATAACTTAATAATAACAATCATTATTACTTGCTGAGGGTTTACTCTGTGCCGAGCACATGTGTTATCTTATTTCATTTCCCAACTTCCCTAGGAAGTAAGTACTGTTATTCTCCCCAGTTTATAGATGAAGAAACTGAGGCAAAGTAAGGTGAAGGAACTTGTCCAAAGTCACACAGCTAGCAATGGAGATGGGAGGGCAGTGGCCAAATTCAAACCCAAGTAGTGTGGCTCCAGAGAATGAGCAAGTTTCATCCTGTCTGATCATCAGTCTCCTCATCTAGAACATGAATATAATGATCCCTAAACTGTAAGACGGGAAGCAGAATGAGATGTTGAAAGACTCCTAGGCATGTGCATGAGCAGTAACAGTAATTACTAATTTTATTTAAGTGAATGAATTAATAACAGTAGAAACTAATTTTCATGCACTTTGGCCACCTCATGCGAAGAGTTGACTCATTGGAAAAGACTCTGATGCTGGGAGGGATTGGGGGCAGGAGGAGAAGGGGACGACAGAGGATGAGATGGCTGGATGGCATCACTGACTCGATAGACATGAGTCTGAGTGAACTCCGGGAGTTGGTGATGGACAGGGAGGCCTGGCGTGCTGCGATTCATGGGGTCGCAGAGTTGGACGCGACGCGACTGAACTGAACTGAAGGACAGAACATGAGTTGACTCACTCCTTACACACACACACACAAAAAGACTGTTCTGTAACAAAAGATTGTTACATGTATGTTACAGAAAGAGAGAAATACAGAAGGAGTCAGAGAAGCTACTTGCTGCCTCTTGAAGCAAAAGGCTGTGTGAATTTAAATAAGTTACTCAACTGTTACAGGCATCACTGAGTCATTAACTAAGGGATGGTGGGACCACATTATCCCTGAGGTCCCATTACAGCCAGCAGTTTCAAATGTGGGTTCTGTTCCTGGTTCCTGCCAAGATGGGTCCCAGTTATAAATTTTTTAACTCATTTGCCTTCCCATTCTCATGAGTCCTAAGCCTTTTGAAAGATACTCATTTAGTGTGGTGATAACAAAGTATATTTAAGAGAACATTTCAACACTTTATAGGAACATTCAGCATGTTTATGTTCTTGATACTCTTCAGGACACTTATGAACTAGAATACTAAAAACAACACTGAAGAACATTAGTAGCTACTGTGATGAAAATCCACAATTTAGTCTCCAGCTGTTTAACAATGTGGGGGGATAGGTATGCCTGTCGTCTTTTGCTATTGATTTCTCAGGTGTAGGTTTAATGACAGAATTCAATTTTCTTTCATGCAAGAAAACAATTTTGCTGGATCTGACACTGCATGGAGAACTTTATTCCTGAAATGCCCCCAAAGTCATAAAATAACAATCTTACCAGATGGTGACAGCAAACTGGAATTGTAAGCATGTTCTGTTGAGGAAAAAGGTGATTTAAAGTTAGTTTAGTTTGTAGATAAACAACAAGGACCTACTGTATAACACAAGGAACAATATTCAATATAATAACCTATAAAGAATTTGAAAAAGTATATATATATATATATATATATATATATATAGCTGAGTCACTTTGCTGTATACCTGAAACACAACATTGACTGTAAATCAACTATACTTCAATGAAAAAAATTTTAAATCAACAAAATTGGTTTAGTTAGTGCATGAATTTGTACATTAACATCTTTAATGGGAGTGAATGTAAAATGAATTACAAATAGCTACCAAAAGAGGGCAGTATGATAATTTACTAATATTTTCAACAGTCTAATCAGTTCTATCAATTCTCCACAAAGACTTATCTCTGGTGAAGCAATTCTTCCAACTATTGAGAGTGCTGTATATATTTGTTATATAACGGTCTGCTCCTGCTGCTGCTAAATCACTTCAGTCGTGCCCGACTCTGTGCAATCCCACAGACAGCAGCCCACCAGGCTCCCCCATCCCTGGGATTCTCCAGGCAAGAACACTGCAGTGGGTTACCCTTTCCTTCTCCAATGCATGAAGTGAAAAGTGAAAGTGTGGTCTAGTACATTATAAACTAAAAATGATGACTAAGAACTTGGGTTGTTGGCTAATGTTCATTAGAATGTGTAAATGTGTATACCTGCATAATTTAAACTTCCCTTAACTGTATTTCTTTTTATACCTATTAGCACAGACTTTATACCTCTAATTAAACCACTTATTTATTCTGAGTTAACCTAGAACAGATGCCTCTGGGTATAAAAACTATAAGAACTGCTATGTTATTTATTTTGGGAGGATGCTCAGATTCCTTAAAAGAAAAGTAATTCTATTTTTCTCAATGAAAATGAATACACTTACTGGAGAAACTTCAGAAAACAGATAAACAAAAAAGAAGAAAATTAAAATGACCTATAATTCCACCATCCAGAGATAATACATATAAATCTGTGGTGCTGGAGAAGACTCTTGCATGTCCCTTGGACTGCAAGGAGATCAAACCAGTCAATCCTAACGGTAATCAACCCTGAAAATTCACTGGAAGGACTGATGCTAAAGCTGAAGCTCCAATACTTTGGCCACCTGATGCAAAGAGCTGACTCACAGGAGAAGACCCCAATGCTGGGAAAGACTGAGGGCAGGAGGAGAAGGCAACAATATAGGATGAGATGGTTGGATGGTATCACTGACTCAGTGCACGTGAGTTTGAGCAAACTCTGGGAGATAGTGAAGGACAGGGAAGCCTGGTGTGCTACAGTTCATGGAGTTGAATATAACTGAGCAACAACAATGTACAATAAGATCATGTCACAAATTTGTAACATGATTTTTCTCATAACACTACATCCTAAACATTGTGTTGTATCATTAAACAATTATCCCCAATATAATTTTGTGATGACTGCATTGCATTTCATTGATTGGATGTGCCACTAATTTATATACACAAACATCCTTTAACGGACATTTTAGTGTGTACAATTTGTCATGATTACAAAAATGCTGCAAGAAATCCTCTTGGTAAATTTTGGCATACACACTCTGTTATTTCCTTCAGAAATTCCATGAATTTTGATTGCCAAGATGACCTACAGAAAACAAACCAATTTATACCGCCCTTTGCAGTACATGACTATTACTTTCCCAAATGTTAACCCACATAGGGGTTATAAATTTTTTAACTGTTTTTAGTTACAAAGGAATGGTTATTTCCATAGTAGTATCTGATACACAATTAAAAAGAAAGAATACTAAAACCTAAAACTGCACAGTGAAACATACCTGGTAACTTGTGGGAACCTATTTTCCTTAAATGGTGGTAGAGTACTGATTATTTTCTGGGATAAATAAAACCCAGTTCTGCTTGAAAGCACACTGAATGAATGTTCAAGTGGATAGTGCAGAGTAGTTAGTTCCTTGATTCTCCAATTTAATTGGCACTGCCTCTTCTCAATCTCTGTCCTTCAATATATCCCTCATGCTACCTTAATATTCCACCAATCAAATGAGTCTGTTGCGTTAACAGGATTTTAATTTTGAGAATGCTCCTGGGAGCACAAAGGGGAAATCAGTCATTCACAGCTTAGAATGAATCAATTCCAATTGGCTGAAGTCTTATTATGTAGCAAAGATCTACCATCCTGAGCCATGTTGAAAATTTCTGGGAAGAATCAACATTCAGTATGGGCTACCTGAAAATGACACATTGGTTTAGGCAGGTGAGATAGAGTAGGGGTGGGAACATGGCATAGACAGGGAACAGCACTGAGGAAAAGTTGAGATCAGGAAAAAGGGATGGAGAGTGATGCTGAAGGACAACACAGGATAATATTGCTTCCTTTTTAATTTTGTCCAGTGGCTGACCTGAGTCACCAATGGTTTCTACCTTCTCCACTGCAAAATCCTTTGATGAGAACTATGTACCCGATAGCACCCCACTCCAGTACTCTTGCCTGGAAAATCCCATGGATGGAGGAGCCTGGTAGGCTGCAGTCCATGGGGTTGTGAAGAGTTGGACATGACTGAGCAACTTCACTTTCCCTTTTCACTTTCATGCATTGGAGAAGGAAACAGCAACCCACTCCAGTGTTCTTGCCTGGAGAATCCCAGGGACAGGGGAGCCTGGCGGGCTGCTGTCTATGGGGTTGCACAGAGTCGGACACGACTGAAGTGACTTAGCAACAGGGGCAGCACGTACCCACAGGAAAAGGGGCTGATTTGCGTTTTACCTCTTTCTTAGATGCGAGAGTAAATGGTCAACTCAGGGGTAACAGGAGAGCCAGAGTAGAGAAGGGAACTTTACTGGGCCATCTCTGGGTGGACAGGTTTGGTAGGCATGGACTCACAAAACCTAATCAAAACATAGATCAAAGGCTACACCAGACCAGCCTACAGGGCTCCCAACAGAGACCTACATTGATGAAGGGAGAGAATCCAGTAAATAAAAGCTAGAGATTTTTAAATTGTTATTGTCCACGTTTTTCCTTTGGCTTTCCCCCCGCCCCCTTCTAATGGCCCAATTATCAATGACTAACATTTTATTCACTTTTTCTGTCTCTCATTATAATGCTCTACATCACTCCTCCTGGTTCAACATAGAGATGTCCCCATAGGCCTTCCACTTTCCTGAGTATCAGCATCTGTTTCTCTTGGGCTCTCTTCTATCTAACTCACTTCCCATTTGTTTCTAGCAAAGAGGTGGTCGGCATTTCCAGTGAGTCATATATTTGAGTTCCATGCCACTGTTAGGAGACAAAACATTTCCATTGTTAAAAAGATTCACAAGCAAGGAAAGGAAAAACACTTAAATTTTTCAGACTTTCCTTTGGAAACTTACAAAAAGCAAATTTCAAAGCATTATTCATTTATTGAAGTGTTAAGTCCATAAATAAAATTATTGTGATCTGTCTATAAAATTTACTCAATATGACTCCCTAGTGATTTTTTAAAAACAAAGTCCATATATTCCAATTATGACGAACAGGAGTTTGGCATGGCTAAGGCTTGAATGGAAGTCAAATGGAGGAACTGGCAATTCAAGAAACTGGCCCCCTCCTCTCCTCCATGGAGTCTCTTTCCCTACATCACCTCCCTGGCACATTCTTTCAGAGTTATTGCCACCACTTCCTCAAATCCAATCCCACATGGCCAAATGTAGTCTGAGCACTGCCATGTGAACACCTTACTCCCATTGCCTCTCTAACCCTACATATCTAAGAATTGGTCCCTCATCACCCCACAGCATTTCCATACCTAATCATTCTTGAATTTGATAGACTGCTGGAAATGTAACAGGGAATGGACAATTTTGACTCCATGTTGGATCTGTTTCTTTGACTGTAACCTTTGCTTTTCATTGCTTTTGTTAATATAATCATACATAATGGCCTGCCTCAGGGAACCCTCCTCTTCCCGTTAAAGTTCCTTTGTTCAGCTATCAGGGAGACAATCTGACTCTGCCCACCTGGGAATGGCTGCAGAAAAGAAATTAATATACCTCCTATTTTTCAAGATAAATGGCCTTTTTCCTTTACTTATAGAAGAACCTGGCATCCAGATCCCATAAAATGGTTAGTTTGAGACATTAGTCTGCCATCTTCTCAGTCTGCTGTCTTGCCAAATAGTTGTTATTCCTTGCCTCAACACCTATCTGTAGACTCAATGGCCTGTTGTGCAGCTTGTCTTAGGAACACCAGCTGAACAATTTAAGCTGGAAACTTTAGTACGTTAGTTTCCTGCTGCTGCTGTAACAAATTATCGAGAATTTAGCAGTTTAAGACAATGCAAACTCTATGTTAGAGTTCTGCAGGTCCGAAGTCCACCTGGTCTGGTCAGTCTTGCCAGACTAAAATCAGGGTATCAACAGCCTGCATTCCTTTCTAGAGACTGAGGGAAAATGTGTGTCCTCCTTATTTGGATAAATGGCAGTTCCTTGCAGTTGGAGCACCCAGGTCCTCATTTTCTTACTGGCTGTAAGAAAGTTCAATTCTAAAAGCCACCCACATTTCTTGGTTCATGCTCCATTCCTGAATCTTCAAAGCTAGCTACAGTGGATGGGGTGGGGAAGTCCTCATGTAGCATCTCTCTGAATCACTCTTCTGCCTCTCTCCTCCAGTTTTAAGAAAGCAAGTGACTAGATTGGGCCCACCCAGGCTATCCAGGATCATCTCTCCATCCGATAATCCTGATCTTTAGTCATGTCTGCAAAATCCCTTAAAGGCTACATATTTAAGGTTCCAGGTATTAGAAGGGGACATCTTTGGGGAGTCTTCATTTTTCCTTTTGACACAAAAATTTAATTTTTTAAACTTACAGAGAATGTGAGTTGCAAGGAACCACACTTTGTGAAGAAAAAATCCCACAGGGGTAAAGTGAAGGGCCCAGAACCCTAGTTTCAGCAATATAGCTGAGTTTACAAACCAAAGTCTCATTCCTGACTCCTCCCATTCTCCACCCCCCATCCCCAGATCCAGTTATCCATCCCGTTCATTCTTCTCACGATAGCAGCGAGCTTTTGCACGGGTTAAAGAGAAATGATGTGTGTGATGGTAGTAATAGTGAACACTGACTGATGCGTCCTGTGAGCCAGGCTTGACACATGAGGGGCTTCATACATATTTTATTATTTAATCAGCCAAAAATTGTATGAAATATGTGGATTCCTCAGAATCAGTCCTTTTTAGTGTTTGAGAAACTAAGGCCAGGCAAGGTTCTGTGAATTGTTCCACGCCTCTCTCAGAATTCTCTGTAGAGCTGGGGTTTGAATCCCGGCAGTCTGATTTCAGAGGCTACCCTCTGGGCCTCTATTCTGCTTCCCATAATAAACTCTGCAGACCATAAACCAGTATATAAATGTGGAGTATTATTACTAATATTCCCTAATTTCTCTCTCATCTCTTTCTTCCCATGCACACTGCCCACTTCTAAACCCAGATCTTGATCACCTCACACTTAAGTGAAATATTAGGAACCGGAATCTTCTCAACTGGAAAGGATCCTAACATTCTTCACATTTGACTTCTCCCCCAGTTCAGTAAGCCAGCCACCAAATGCATACCACTGGCCACAATTCCAACTGAGCTCCGTTGTTCTATCTTGCCCACATAATGGGACTCACATTGAAGGTTTTGAAAGTTTGAATTACTTACCAACATTCAAAAATCAGATTTCAAATAAAATTCCAAAATTTTACCCTTCCAAAATTGGAAGTTTCAGATGACCTCTGTCAGCTTGCAGCCCTTGAAAGCATGCTCTGGCAGGAAGCTAATGGATACGGCTCTCTCCTCTTTCTATCTTAAAAGTGTATTCACTGATTCCACCATTTACTTAGCACTTGGGTGTATACCACTGGGCACTGTTATTAATACTTAACTTTTTCCCTGTATGTCTTGTTTTCCCAACTAAATGCTAAACTGCTTGATGCTTTATTATCTTCAGTAATCCAGTGCAGGGCTTTGTATGTGACAGATGTTCAAAATATGTTTGGATTGCCTGATGACATCATTATGGAGTCTCTATCAGAAACACATGACAGGTAGTTCAAGAGCAGGAATTTAATGCAAATACTGCAAGGGGTCAGGTCCCTGTGATACAAAGCACAGCAGGGGAAAGATGGGCAGATCTGAGAGCAGTGAGGCTGAGTCCATACTTAGATGGTTATTGCTCCGAATTGCCCTCTGGAGTAGTAACCACAACTGTCACTCCATCTTGCCTAACATATCTTCCAAAGGAACACAAAAATGGCTATTCAAACAAACAAGCATCTCCTGCAGCAACGATCTCAACACTATACCTTTATTGACCTTTCCTCTGTTCCTAATGCTCTCTTCCTGCTCCTTCACTCCTGATTCCCAGGATCAACTCAAAAACAACCTGCACCCAAGTCATACAAGGTCATGTGTGAGGTTTCTGAGGTTTTTCTTTTTCTTCTGCTATTTGATATGTGGGAAATATCACTGGGAGACAGTCAGTTGTCTTTAAACCCGAGGCTGTTGTAATAACTGTTTACTCCCAGCGCATCCCCCCACCCCAAGTTGGATGGGAAAGATAAAGGCTTAATCTTTTAGGAGTGGATCTAAAAAGAATGACTAGACCCGTTAGCATGAATATTTTAGACCCAGCTAAAATTTGTAATCCAGTGACAGTCCTTCTCTGGATTGAATTACTGTTTCAATGAGATGATTCAAAACAAGGCACCACGCCTTAGGCACTCTTATATGGGAACCCCAAACAAAACAATATTTTTTATGATACTAGCTCTCAAGGACTCTTCCAAGAAGCATATTTTTCAGGCTTTACTACATAATAGACAAAATGAATGAAAACATTTCCACAGTGACACAACCGAAATGTGTTTACTTAAGCTGTGACCATCTCACGTCACAGTGCTCAATAAATACTAACATAATGTTTTTATTAAACAATTAATAATGACATCACTAAAGAAAACTTCAGCTCCTAGCTGATGGAATTTCCCTAAGTGCAAACAACTGGCAATTGTAGGCGGGCCTTGGCCAAAATGGGAAGAGTGAAATGTGTTCTTGATCCCCCAGCCTCTGGGTCTTGCTCCTCTCCCAGGTGAGGATACGAGAACCACTCCAGAGCTGATCTTGCCTCTCTCAGGGGTTAACAGATCTAGCAGACAATCTATGAGATGCATTTTGTGTGTATTTACATGCATTTTGGGGGGGGGAGAATAGAGTCCCAAAAGAACGTCTATTTAACAAGCATGTATACAGCATTACTATGACCCAGCACTTCATAAATATTATCTCACAGTCCTCATGACAATATTACATGGAAAGTAATCCCCATTTTACAAATGGGGAAACTGAGGCACAGGAGGTCAAATAACATGGAAAGGGATACAGCTAGGGTCTGAGCCTAGCCTTTCCAGCCCTACTACATTGGGCTGCTTCTCACCTTGGGCTGTGATCTAAAACAACGATGGGCCACTGACCTGCTGGCCATCACCCTGCTCTACCAGGAAGGACGTGCACTTTAGGGAGCAGGAGAGCCTTGAAGTAAACTATTTCTGACAGGTGAGGGATATGAGAGCATCATCCCCTACTTTCTGGTGTCTGTGCAGTTAGGCATATAGACAGTAATCTAGGCTTCTGGTCAAGGCCAGTGCAGATAATGGAGTACTTGGGTTATGCTTTCCATTGTAAAATGCTAGCCACAACTTGGGTTCACTCTACTTCTAAAGTCTAGTAGCTTCTGGAGCTTTTTAGTCTGATATGTAAATGCTTAGTGCTTCAAGAGGCAGCGAGGGAGTGTGCCTCTATTGAATGCTGGCATTAAGTCCAGGCATCTTCATGGAATCTACCTCCATGCCCATTCAACATGGCCCTCCATCCAGACCTCAGCTCCCTGGCCCTCCCCTCAGTCACTTTGGCATCCCAGCTGTCTCTTCAACACACCAGGCATAGCCTCACCTCAGGGCCTTTGCACTTGCTGTTCCCTCTGCCTGAAATACTTTTCCCATAGAGAACCTCTTGGTTTGCCCTGGTGTCTCTTTCAAATGTTGCTCAAATATCATCTTCCCTGAGAGACTGATTCAGACCACTCTATTTCCAAAGGATGAACGAGCACGCCTCCTTAAATAACTTTAAATGTGAATAAGAGACTAGGCTCTTAAGGGAGAGGTTCAAAT
>SJYV01019846.1:0-28969 GCA_006410875.1 Neotragus pygmaeus
TTTCAGTTTGCATTTCTTAATTAAAATAGTGACACTTAAAATGTTGCTTTTTTCCCTTCTGTCTTCAGTATTGAAATGCTTACACAAAAATTTACCAATTTTGATCATTTTTAAAAAATGTATGCTGATATGACAGCTATCACATTACATTCCAACAAAATTGTTTTGAATGAAGTTAAAGACAACTATTATTTTCCTCTAGAAGAAAACAAACCATGGTAAATTTTTTGAGAGTTGGGAATACCAGACCACCTGACCTATCTTCTGAGAAATCTGTGTGCAGGTCAAGAAGCAACAGTTAAGAACTGGACGTGGAACAACAGACTGGTTCTCAAATTGGAAAAGGAGTATGTCAAGGCTGTATATTGTCACCCTGATTATTTAACTTCCATGCAGTGTACATCATGAGAAATGCTGCACTGGAAGAAATACAAGCTGGAATCAAAATTGCTGGGAGAAATATTAATAACCTCAGATATGCAGATGACACCACCCTTATGGCAGAAAGTGAAGAACTAAAGAGCCTCTTGATGAAAGTGAAAGAGGAGAGTGAACAAGTTGACTTAAAGCTCAACATTCAGAAAACGAAGATCATGGTATTTGGTCCCATCACTTCATGGCAAATAGATGGGAAGCAGTGGAAACAGTAACAGACTTTATTTTGGGGGGCTCCAAAATCACTGCAGATGATGCCTGCAACCATGAAATTAAAAGACACTTGCTCCTTGGAAGAAAAGCTATGACCAACCTGGACAGCATATTGAAAAGCAGAGATATTACTTTGCCAGCAAAGGTCCATCTAGTCAAAGCTATGGTTTTTCTAGTAGTCAGGTATGGATGTGAGAGCTGGACTGTAAAGAAAGTTGAACACCAAAGAATTGATGCTTTTGAACTGTGCTGTTGGAGAAGATCTTGAGAGTCCCTTGAACTGCAAAGAAATCAAACCAGTCAATCCTAAAGGAAATCAGTCCTGAATATTCATTGTGAGGACTGGTGCTGAAGCTGAAGCTCCAATATTTTGGCCACCTGATGTGAAGAACTGGCTTAGCAGAAAAGACCCTGATGCTGGGAAAGATTGAAGGCAGGAAGAGAAGGGGATGACAGAGGATGAGATGGTTGGATGGCATCACTGACTTGGTGGGCATGAGTTTCAGCAAACTCCAGGAGCAGGTGATGGACAGGGAAGTCTGGTGTGCTGCGGTCCGTGGGGTCACAAATAGTTGGACATGACTGAGTGACTGAACTGAAGTGAAAGACAACTAAGCACTACTAGCGCCACCATACAGAATAAACTAAACGAAACTTTTGGCTCACTCGGTGGTAAAACCCAACAAAAATGTGATTTTGGATGTTATTCCCTGTCAGTTGACTCTCAGACTTCTGGGTCTTTCATCCCACTTTACTGATGTTTACCTCACAGTAATAGAAACATGCAGTTTATATGACTAAATATTTATATTAGTCCTCACATATATTATTGGCAAGATGAGTTGCTTGGTATAAACATTAGTGTTTCATTTTAAACATGTTACTATTTTTACTACTTATTTGTTTCTATTTATTAATCCACCAATGATACTAAATATAAAAAGATCAATGCTGCTTGCATTTTCTGGAAAACAGAAACAAAATAGCCTCCAATATAGTCAGAGTAACAGCCTCAAAATCAACAATATTTTTCTTAGTTTTTGAATATTAATATAGTTTTATCTCTTTTTCCTAGAAAAAAATTACTTTAGAACATCAAGGACAGACCTACTTCCAGAAAGTGGAACCATGTCTTATCTTGATTTTGGATGCTGCTGCTAGAAATTGTAGTCCATTTGTTCCTTGCAACTGAAAGCTTTACTCGCTGTTGCCTACAACGTTACCTAAAGAGCATTGTTCTAGACTTTCCCTCTTGATATCCCAAGGTCAAATCTGACAGAAAGCTTTCAGAAAAGATAAGTAAAAAAATTCATTCCATTGTTTTTTTTCTTTTGAGAGGTTCAAAATTTATTTTTAATATAAATTTCTTTATTTTAATTGTGTTTTTTGTTTGTTTGTTTGTTTTTGGCTAGCCTTAGTTCCATAGCCAGGGCTGGAACCTGCATTTCTGGCAGTGCAAGTGCAAGGACTTAACCACTGGACTCTGCCAGGGAAGTGCCTCCACTGTGCTTTTTCCTTCATCTGAGCTAGAACTATTAAGAGGGAAGGGATTATTTTGTTCTTTTTATGGTGGAGTAATATTCCATTGGCTATATGTTCCACACCTTCTTTATCTATTCTGTTGATGGGCATTTTGGTTGCCTTCACGTGTGGCTGCATGAACCCTTTTGAATTATGGTTTTCTTTGGATATATGCCCAGGAGTGAGATTGCTGGATCATAAAGTACCTCTATTTTTAGTTTTTTAAGGAAACTCCTTACTGTTCTGCATAGTGGTTTTGCCAATTTACATTCCCAGCAACAGTGTAAGAGGGCTCCTCATCTCTTCTATAAGAATAGCAATCTATTTGTAATGTGTTTTTTTTTTTTTTTGTAATTCTCTGCTGAATTACTCTGCAAAGCTAGAATGCAAATTCCTAAGATGATTATTTTGACTGCCATGCTATAATTTTTTAAATTGGAGCATAGTTGATTTTCAATATAGTTTCAGGGGTATAATGTAGTGATTCAATATTTTTTTAAGATTATACTCCATTTAAAGTTATTAGAAAATATTAGCTATATTCCTTGTACTGTATAACACATATCTTCATAGCTTATTTAGCTTGTATATAGTAATTTGTGCTTCTTAATTTTCTATCCCTATCTTGCTTGGCCTCTCTCTCAACTGGTAACCGCTAGTTTTATCTTTATATGTGTGAATCTGTCTCAGTTGGGCTGACCAAAAAGTTCATTCGGGTTTTTCCATAAAATGTTATGGAAAAATTTGAATGAGCTTTTTGGCCAATCTAATGTTAAGCTATATACATTCATTTGTTTCATTTTTTTAGATTCCACATATGCAACATCACATAGTATTTGTCTTTTTCTGTCTGACATTTCTTTAAGGATAATATTGTGTTGGTCCATCCACATTGCTACAAATGACAGAATTTCATTATTTTTACATCTAAATAATGTTTCATTGCATATGCATGTCACATATTCTTTATTCATTCATCTTTTGGTAGACACTGAGTTTCTTCAATATTTTGACTATTATAAATAGTGCTGCTAGAACACTGGGATGCGTATATCTTTCTGAAGGAGTATTTTTATTTTCTTTGGATGTATACTCAGGAGGGGAATTGCTAAAACATATAATAGATAGTTCTACTTTTAGCTTTTTGAGGAACCATACTGGTTTCCATAGTGGCTGTGCCAATTTATATTCCTTCTAACTAGGGTTCACTTTTCTCTATACCCTTGCCATATTTTGCAAATTTTTATTATTAAATAGTAACTAACTTAGAGGCTGACATTCCATACAGATTTAGATATATTAAATTTGGCTATTTTATTTCTAATATAATCATGATATTACGATGCATATAATATTGTGCTGTATAAATCACAATAAAATTTTAAAAGGGACATTGAAAGCAGACTACATATCTAGAAAATCCTGATACTCATATACCCAGCAAAATATGCGTGTGTGCATGTGTGTGTGTGTGTGTGTATCTGTATGACCAGGGCTTTCCTGGTGGCTCAGATGGTAAAGAATAGTCTACAATGCAGGAGACACAGGAAACCCAGGTTTGATCCCTGAGTTGGGAAGATTCCCTAGAGAAGGGAATGACAGCCAACTCCAGTACTCTTGCCTGGAGATTTCCATAGACAGAGGAGCCTGGCAGGCTACAGTTCATGGGGTCGCAGAGTTGGACAATACTGAGTGAGTAACACATGCACACACACGACAGGTTTATAAAAAATGAAAAGAAATGGCTACCATTTGGTCTTGAGTCAATTTACTAATAAATTGAGCAATAAATGATTTTATATTTGAACAATATATAAAGTAAATTACTACATGATATTACTGACAATATAAAGGAATGAAGAGTATGACATTAGTATGCAGTAAGCTGATGGTAATGTGTCTTTCCCTCATCAGTGATTTTGATTTTATGTAAGTGATGGGTTTGGCTGAATCCAAAACATTTAACATTCAATTGTAGTCATAATTTGCCAGCTCCATAGTATGCCATCCTTAAAATAGAACATGCAACAAATGCAAAAGCAGATTTTTTTACTGGAAATTTGTAACACCTCAATGCCTATCGTTGCGAAATTCATTTGCAAATCTGGTATTTTATTATTTTCTAATTTAAATGCACTTAGGAAAAAATAACACTAAGTGAGGAAATAATTATATTGTAAAAAAAGTACTAGTAACATTTGACACAACGAAAGTTTCCTTTGCATATGCAGGCACATTTCAGAGATTTTTTGCAGTAAAAACTATTTCTATATTTCTTATTCTTTTAGAAATTTACATAGTACAATGATCTTCAGTATATTTAATCAATTTTATGGGGAAAGAATATCTCCAATTTTAGGGAGAACTAGTGATAATGATTATTTTTCCAGTAGTCATGTATGGATGTGAGAGTTGGACTATAAAGAAAGCTGACCACTGAAGAATTGATGCTTTGAACTGCAGTATTGGAGAAGACTCTTGAGAGTCCCTTAGAGAGTAAGAAGATCCAACCAGTCCATCCTAAAGGAAATCAGTCATGAATATTCATTAATTGGAAGTACTGATGCTGAAGCTGAAATTCCAATACTTTGGCCACCTGATGCAAAGAACTAACTCATTGGAAAAAACCCTGATGCTGGGAAAGATTGAAGGTGGGAGGAGAAGGGGATGACAGAGGATGAGATGGTTGGATGGCATCACCGACTCAATTGACATAAACTTGAGTAAGTTCTGGGAGTTGGTGATGGACAGCGAAGCCTGGCATGGTGCAGTCCATGGGGTCCCAAAGAGTAGGACACGACTGAGTGACTGAACTGAACTGAAGTGATAATGCTTATTATTATAATGAAATAGTTATATGTCTGCACAATTTGAGTGTTAAGGAAAAAAATTAGAGAGCATGTTTGTGTTCTTGTGACTGTGTGACTAAGTATATGAATGTGTATACTGAGTATAAGAAACAGCGGTGAACATATATAATTGGTTTGCTAATAACCTAAAAACCAGACAAATTTTACAACCCTGTATGATAATCATCTATAGCAGAGGCTGGCAAGCTCTGTAAAAATAGTAAGCATTTAGACTTTATGGGCCATATGGTATTTGTCGCAACTCCTCAACTCTGTTATTGTCGTGGGAAGAGTACTCATAGGCAATACAGAAACAAACCGGTATGGCTGTGCTTTAATAAGATTTTATTTACCCAAACAGTTGGCAGGTTGGTCTTGACTCATGAGCCAAAGTTTGCCCATTCTTGATCTATGAAGAGAAAAGCTAATATGTGTTTGACTTAACAAATGATTTAAGCTGAATAATTATAAGAACTGATCATTTTGATCCACTTTACTACCTTATTTCACTGGGGAATTTAATGAGAGATTTGGTGAAAATCAATAGATAGCTAGTGGGAAGATGCTGTATAACACAGGGAGTCCAGCCCACACTTGGTGACCACCCAGAGTGGTGGGATGGTGGGAGAGGGAGGCTCAACAGGAAGGAGCTTGTTGGATGGCAGTTGTATGGCAGAAGCCAACACTTCATTGTAGAGCAAATACTTTCCAATTAAAAATAAAAATAAAACTGCTTATATTTTGCAAAAGGATTTGGGATTTTAAGTATTTATATTGCATTTCTGACACATGAAGTAAAAAATATAAAAGATACCTGGAGAGTCAAAGTATTGATATTATTTTAATAGCTTATATAATGTATATTTAAATAAATATATACAAATCAATACACATATATGTATGCACAGTGATAATTTTATCAGCAAATTTTTAAACTTCACCTTAAAAACTAAACACTCAATTGACTTTGTTACTATGAATATATACACTTAAGTATTAAATACATATATATTTTTAAAAATCCTCAGCATAACATTTATAAGTACAATATTGATACGTAGAAGAAAATTAAATGGCTATATCTTTATATTTGTAGAATACTTTAGGTGTGTCTTCTAAGTTACTAAACGGTATCTAAAACAACACACATTTATTTTATAATCCCCCCAAAATATTCGAACTTCAGGAATTGTGAATACTGTTTTTTTCCAGAGAAAGACACATGTCTAGAGCAGATCATCTTAAGGAACATTCTTATAAACATATATGCNTAGGTGTGTCTTCTAAGTTACTAAACGGTATCTAAAACAACACACATTTATTTTATAATCCCCCCAAAATATTCGAACTTCAGGAATTGTGAATACTGTTTTTTTCCAGAGAAAGACACATGTCTAGAGCAGATCATCTTAAGGAACATTCTTATAAACATATATGCCAGAGGTGGAGGATAAAAATTTATTATTATAAATAATGTTTTAAACTTTAAAAGTCACTGTGCTGCATTTTGTAAAGGATTTTGTTAAATTTTTTTAATTAATTAATTTATTTTTAAAATTTTACTTTACAATACTCTATTGGCTTTGCCAAAGCATTTTGTTAAATTTTAATGCTTATTTCTGAATTTTAAAATAAGTCTTTACAAAATATTTAGGGTCTTTCCTGGTGGCTCAGTAGTAAAGTATCTGTCTGCCAATGCAAGAGACTTGGGTTAATCTCTGGGTTGGGAAGAACCTTAGGGAATGATTATGACAACCCACTCCAGCATTCTTGCCTGGGAAATCCCATGGACAGAGGAGCCTGGCAGGCTACAGTTCATGGGGTCCCAAAAGAGTCAGACTTAGACTCTACGACATGACTTAAAGACTAAACAACAACAAATATGTAGGCTTCACATTTCTACTTAACTTTTCAAGTGGTATTCAATGCCCCTTTAAACATAAAAGTTTATTAATGCACAAAATGTTATAGTTTTAAGCTATAACTTAAAACACTTGAAATAACTTATGAAACATGCAATATATGTTTTAGCACTAAGCTAAAACAAGCTACAATTCAAAATTTTATACCTGCATTATGTTTTACCTGGATATTAAATTAAACTTTATACCTTGCTTTAACTATATGGGCTTCACACTTTTCTCTGAAAGTCACTTAGGTTTTCAAATTTTAATTATTTAGCATCACTTCTGCCAAAAAAAAAGTGCACAAATCAATATCTTCCAACAAATAAAAATTAGACAAAAAATAAAATGTAGTGTTTAGAAAATAAAAATTTAAGCTGTCAGTG
The DNA here is from genome assembly GCA_006410875.1 of Neotragus pygmaeus. Lineage (NCBI taxonomy): Eukaryota > Metazoa > Chordata > Mammalia > Artiodactyla > Bovidae > Neotragus > Neotragus pygmaeus. Next base: position 7,309 of record SJYV01019846.1, read on the forward strand.
AGCAGAGAAAACATATACTTAAACTATTCTAAAGAATACTGTGAGATAAAAAAAAATCTATAGTATAAAATAGTGTAGAAAATATGAGATTACATATAATTATATAATATTTGATCACATTATTAATAATTCTGTAATATTTACATAAATATCTATGAAAAAATGCATAACACCATTGATTATTACTGTTACTGTTAAGTCACTTCAGTCAAGTCCAACTTTGCAACCCCAGAGACGGCAGCCCACCAGGCTCCCCGGTCCCTGGGATTCTCCAGGCAAGAACACTGGAGTGGGTTGCCATTTCCTTCTCCAGTAGGTGAAAGTGAAGTCGCTCGGTCGTGTCTGACTCTTAGCGACCCCATGGACTGCAGCCCACCAGGCTCCTCTGTCCATGAGATTTTCCAGGCAAGAGTACTAAAGTAGGGTGCCATTGCCTTCTCCATCATTGATTATTAGAGAAATGCAAATCAAAACTACAATGAGATATCACCACACACCAGTCAGAAAGGCTATCATCACAAAATCAACTAGCAATAAATGCAGGAAATAGCATTAAGAAAAGGGAAACTTCTTGCACTGTTAGTGAGAATGTGAATTGTTACAGCCACTAAGGAAAACAATATGGAGTTTCCTTAAAAAAACTAAAAATAGATCTACCATATGACACAGTGACTCCACTAGTGGCCATATACCCAGAAAAAAATTACAATTCAAAAATTTATACCTATGCTGATTCATGCTAATGTTTGGCAGAAACTAGCACAGTACTGTAAAACAATTATCCTTCAATTAAAAATAAATAAATTTAATAATGAAAAAGATATATGCAACCCTAATGTTCACTGTAGCACTATTTACAATAGCCAGGACATGGAAGCAACCTAAAAGCCCATCAACAGAAGATTGGATAAAGAAGATATAGTGCGTGTATATATATATATATACAATCTAGAGGAATATAACTCAGCCATATAAAGGAAATAAATTGAGTTATTTGTAGAGACATGGATGGACCTAGAGACTGTTATACAGAGTGAAGTAAGCCAGAAAGAGAAAAATAAATGTCATATATCAATGCATATATGTGGAATCAGAAAAAAATTGGTACAGATGATACTACTTTCAAAGCAAAAGCAGAGACACAGATGAGAATAAATGTGTTAGGTAGTTAGAATAGGAAAAAGGAGTCCAGAACGGTGGCGGCTAACAGCCTGCGAAAATAGAACAAAGGAAGGTCCAAGGACTGGAGTGAGGACCTCGGGTAAAGCAAACAGCATTCCTGGCTAGCCCAGTTTACACAGGGCAGGCCCAGGGGGAGAAGAAAAAACATGTAAAAAGAGGAGCCAGAGGGCCAGGGGTCTCTCTCTTCTCTTCACATATTTGGATCGCATGCCCTCATGCCTCAAGGATGTATTTTTCTTTATTTTCTAACTAAAATGGAGCTATGACACGGAGCTGTAACAGTGTTCTGTCTGACGGCTGTAACAGTGGTTTGTCCAAGGGCTGTAACACTGGTCCGTCACTTGAAATTTTTGCTGTGATGAGGCAGGACTGAGGAAATTACACACTCCCCCGACATATGGATACCAAAGGGGAAGGAGGGGGTGGTGACTGGGAGATGAATTGGGAGTTTGGGATTGACATATAGACACTATTGATAGTGAAGTCACTCAGTTGTGTCCGACTCTTTGCGACCCCATGGACTGTAGACTACCAGGCTCCTCCCTCCATGGGATTTTCCAGGCAAGAGTACTGGAGTGGGTTGCCATTTCCTTCTCCAGGGGAACTTCCTGACCCTGGGATCGAACCCAGGTCTCCCACATTCCAGGCAGACGCTTTAACCTCTGAGCCATCAGGGAAGTCCATGTATAAAATAGATAACTAATGAGGACCTACTGTATAGCACGGGCAATTATATTCAGTGCTCTGTGGTAACCTAAATAGGAAGGCAATTCAAGAAAAAAAAAGAGTGTATATGCATATGTATACCAGATTCACTTTGCTGTACAGGAAAAACTAACACAACATTGTAAACAACTATACACCAATAAAAATGTGAAAAATAAAATAAAATAGAAGAACTGGCTACCTGATAGTTTCATATTACCTGCAAACATTAATATTGACTTAAGCTTTTCCCATTAAATTAAGGTATGTGACCTTTCAATTGGTAATTCTGCAATTTTTAGAAAATGAATTTTTACATATATATATAATTATAAAATACAATTTTTCACTTAAAAATGAAAATATAGATGAACAAAAAATAATAATTCCAATTTAATATTTATATTCTAAATCTAATATTGAATTCAAGTTTATTTCTTTTCCTTCTCATTAAATAACATTGATTTCTGCACAAATATTCAAGGCCAAAAGGGGCGCTAGAAAATTGAATGATTTTAATAAGTGTTTTTCATAGGCTGCACTGCTATATTGGACACTTAATTACAAGCAGCACAAGTTATATTCTATAGGGACAATCCTACTCATCAATCAATCACTGAAATAGACTAAAAAAAAATTTTTTTTTCTGTTTACTTTTAAAAGTAGAAACATTGTACAATGTCAAGGCAGCTGTCTTACACTTTTTATTTAGTATTTTCTGAGCTCTCCTTCAAGCTGTGCAGGTAATTAGGTATTTTTATTTTGTCCCCCCATATATGAAGACAATAAGAAATCTGAGTTTAACAAACAAGATTTCATATGTTCAATATTTATGATGAAAATTGGTTTTTCATCTAATTTTGATAGAAGGAGGACTTTACAAGTATCTTTCAAACATGTAGCTTTATCCACTCTCATCTCCCCCTCCTTTCTTTCACTCAAAATAAAATTGTGAGCAATTAAATCAAGTTTCTATATTTGGTGCATCCAAACTTCAGGAGTTGATAGCTTAATGATTTTAATAACTGCTTTAAGTGTAACATGGTGACAAGTTGACACCTGAGGTTTGTGTCCTGCAATTTTATTTTCTAGCATTCTATTGTTACACTACAGGAAAAGTAATATGATTAGAGTGAAGATTACAATGTTTTATTAGCCTCTCATTTAGATATGATATACAAATGTGGCATATATTTTTTTCAAGACATTCAAGGTAAAACATGTATTAAATTGGAAATGGACTATCTAGAAAGAACACAGGTAATATTTTGTTATAAGACTACTCAAAGTATTGTTTCCTCATTATTGAAAGCAAAACATATAAACGTGATTTCCTTCATGATTTTGATAATTCATTAGAACTTCATTTGAACATAACAATGTAATTTTGTTCTATTTAAATAAAGGTTTTAATATATTTGAACTTTAATTTCCTTTTGAGTTACTGATAATCCTATGGGAAATTTTTATTTTTCATTCAGAAAAAAATTTTTAACCATCTTAGTGAAACACAGCAGGTCCTTATGGCACTTGCCCCCAAGTCCTTCACCTGCCGTTTGTCTATAGAAAAACTTAGGTCAAAGAATAAGTTTAATCAGGGAAGTGAGAAAATGCAGAAATAAAGGAAAACAGTCAAAGGGACAAAATAGTAATAGTTTAGTCATTAAGCGAAGTCAGGGACCTTCGGCTTCTTCTCAGATAATATTCTGAGCTATATCTTGTGAGCTATTTTACAGATACTGAAACGCCCACCTGGTGGAGAAGTTAACTAGATGATGACCAGACTGTAACGACGATATAAGCTATCACAATTCCAAGAAATGGCCTCAAGAAATGGAAACAAATCAACCCTGGAACTGAATATTAGCTGTATGTAAGAAATCAAGATGACGTTGGTCAGACTACTGATGACCAACTTCTTGACAGTCAGAGCTGACTGTACTGTTTCTGCTTATATTCCCTTCCCTCAGCCTATAAAAGCTCTTGTGCACTGATTATTAAGGGTCTTTGGACAGGAGTCTACCCTTTGCATCCCCCCTCCCCAAACCTCCCCTTTTGCTGATGTCCAGAATAAAGCAAACGTTCCTTTCCACCAACCTTACCTCTTTACTGGCTTTGGAGTGGCAAGCAGCCAGACTCCAATAAGCTTGCTTTTTTCTAAATTAAAAAAAAAAAAGAAATAACAATTTTGCCTAAATGTACATCAACTATAAAGATGGTGTATCATATATACATATATTTTATATTACATATACAGCATATGTTAATGAACATATCTGCTATTATTACATATATGTCATGGCAATCTGTCCTATTTTTATTTTTTTATTTACTTATTTTTATTTTTTATTTTTTTTACTTTATTTTACTTTATCTTGTTTGTAATCCTTGCTCATCATTCTGATCATAATCAATTAGTTGCATTTATCAAAATATCACAAAAATTATTTCTATGTGAAATATGATTTTTTAAAATTACTAAAATGTTAGTAAAGCCCATCCAAATTAAATATACACATGTTTATTTATTTCACTAAAATTTTGTGTATTATAATGGATAACAATATTAAATTTAAATATTTCTATTAATAATCACTCATTGGAGAAAATAAAGTCAGGGAAAAAAGGGACTTCAGTTCAGTCGCTCATTCGTGTCCAACTCTTTGCAACCCCATGAATCGCAGCACATCAGGCCTTCCTGTCCATCACCAACTCCCAGAGTTCACTCAAACTTATGACCATTGAGTCGGTGATGCCATCCAGCCATCTCATCCTCTGTCGTCCCCTTCTCCTCCTGCCCTTAATCCCTCCCAGCATCAGAGTCTTTTCCAATGAATCAATCTTTGCATGAGGTGGCCAAAGTACTGGAGTTTCAGCTTCAGCATCAGTCCTTCCAAAGAAATCCCAGGGCTGATCTCCTTTAGAATGGACTGGTTGGATCTTAGGAATGGATACAAGAATGGAGCTACTCTGCTAGCAGTAGTGGCCTCACAAGTGTTTCTTTTGTACTGGTTTGGAGAACTCACTCTATTCTGAATTGCTCAGAAATTGCTTACTTGCTTATTCAATGTCATTTATTAAGTGCTTTCTAAACCTGTTAGTGATGGATGCACAAAATAATCACTAGTTGTGCTATAAATATTCCAGGGAACCAAAGTGGACATTTTCTAATTCCTTTTGATATGAATATATCTTCTATGTCTGTTTGGTTCAGAAATGATCAAAAATGTCAAATCCTTTGTTCAGCTTCTTGAGCCTCTAGAGAATTGTAGATGATATATGCAAATACTAAAAATCCTATTTATTGATATACTTTTATATATCAGCCAGAAACGTGATTTCTTATAAGAGACATTTGCTTCTTGGATATTTCAGAGAAAGCAAATGTCTTGGCTTGAAAATTCACTGACTACTTTTTGAATTCTTTTTTTTTTTTTTTTCTTATCATCCCACCCTCTTCCTCTCCCTCAGAGGCCAAAAGTCCGTTCTGTACATCTGTTTCTCTTTTGTTGTCTCATATACAGGGTCATCATTACTATCTTTCTAAATCTTTTTGAATTCTTGACTGTGAATAAAGGTCAAAACTTCAAATTCAAGAAATATTTCCACATCTCTCCTTAGTTCAATTTCTAATGGCTTCTTAAACTAAAGTCTGAAATACCCTTACTGAAATAAAGGCTAAAACTTTTGAGAAAAACAGGTCTAATTCACTTCAAAACAATTCAAATATTTTGACCAAAATAATGAAGTACCTACATTTCCACCATTGAGATCTCTTCAACTTTCTATTAGGGACATCTTTGAAGGAGGTTTTGAAATATTAGAAAAAAATCTCAAAATATATCTCTGAAGGCTTGAATTATCTTCTATGGCCAACTAAGCTATGGTAGATTATTTAAAATTATATTCAGCAACATTCATTAATGGCCACATTCCAAGGCTAGGTCCCCATTTATAAGTATCTGAAAATACTATTTAAGCACTTACCAAAACATCATGACAGTTCTTATAATAAAAGACAGAAAATACTGTTGAACAATATTAACAATTTTGATCGCTCAAGAAAGTCCTATCTTTATAAGCCCAGATCTTCCACATCTAAATGTTGCTTTCATTTCTACAACCATCAGTTTCTCTTATAAGTAGGAAAATATTTATATGTCATATTTTGTTTAAAAGAAATATGAAAAGAAGGAGGTACTTGAGGAACTTTGGAAACTCAATAAACTTAGGTGTTTTTCCTTTATGAGCATGTTTATCTAGATGCTTTAAGTAAATCTCAGCAGAACTTTTTTAGTGTGGTCCCTGCACACATCTTGACCTGGGACCATGTTAGTACTAAAACTTATGGGGCCTGCTCCACACCTAGTAAATCAGAAACTCTGAGGGTGCCTATCAAAATATCTCATTTACCAAGATCTTCAGGTTATTCTGAGACACTTCAGATCTGAATGCAGTTAAAGAAGATGCATGTGACCCCAGCAAAGTTCACTGCTTTATTTATAGGATAGGTTTCTTGTTCTTGTATAACTCAGTTGATCAACTTTTCCTTCCTCTATAGATTGCCAGAGTTCTGTGCTCTGAACTCATTAAACTATTCACCTTCCTTTGCTTTTCAATTTATGTACATTGCCTGCCATTTATTTTCATAAGACTTGTAACACTTATCTTCTTTTTGTTTCCAATTTATATAGATACCTAATTTCTCCGTTTATCTAGATTCTGTTCCACTCTTTTCTACATTTGAGAAATCATGATTTCTTGAACTTGAATGTGCATATTAACAAGTAAAGATTTTGTTAACATACAGATTGGACTCAATTACATGAGTGTGGGACCTGAGATTCTGCATTTCTAAAATGTTCCTGGAGGATGTTCATGCTGCTGACACAGAGACCAGACTTTGAATAGCAGAGAAATTATTTCTAATATATCTAGATACCATTCAGCAAGTGTCAACAGTGACACCAAATAATACTATCTAGAGTGGATTGAATGTTTGTTCTCCAAAAAGATATGGGGAAAAAGATCTTTAATTACATCTGCAAAGACTCTTTTTCCTAGTAAGGTCATATCTTGTAATTAAGGTTTCTATTCCTACACATTAAAGTTCACTCTGTGCTATACAGTCATATAAGTTTAGAAAAATGCATATTGCTATATACCCACAGTTGGACTTCCCTGGTGGCTCAGATGGTAAAGAGTCTGTCTATAATGTGGGAGACCTGGGTTCGAACCCTGGTCTGGGAAGATCCCCTGGAGAAGGAAATGGCAATCCACTCCAGTACTATTGTCTGGAAAATCCCATGGACAGAGGAGCCTGGTAGGCTACAGTCCATGGGATCGCAAAGAGTCAGACATGACTGACCAATTTCATATATATCTACAGTTACACTATCACACAGAATAATTCTACTGCTCTAAAAATTCCTCTGTGTTCATCTACATAACCTCTTCCTTTTACCCAGAATCACTGCAGTAATTTTGGAGCCCAAGAAAATTAAGTCTGTCAGTTTCCCCAACTATTTGCCATGAGGTGATGGGACCGGAGGCCATGATCTTCATTTTTTTAATGTTGAGTTTTAAGCCAGGATTTTCACTCTTCACTTTCATCAAGAGGCTCTTTAGTTCCTCTTTACTTTCTGCCATAAGGGTGGTGTTATCTGCATATCTGAGGTTGTTGATATTTCTCCTGGCAATATTCAATCTGGCCTGTGCTTCAACCAGCCCAGCATTTTGCATGACTTCAAATATACTGTACATAAAAGTTCAATAAGCAGGGTGACAATATACAGCCTTACCATACTCCTTTTTCAGTTTGGAACCAATCCAATGCATGTCTGGTTCTAACTGTTACTTCTTGACCTGCATACAGGTTATGCAGGAGGTTGGTAAAGTGATCAGGTATTCCCAAATCTTGAAGAATTTTACACCATTTGTTGTGATCCACACAGTCAAAGGCCTTAGCATAGTAAATGAAGCAGAAGTAGATGTTTTTCTGGAATTATCTTATTTTTCTATAATGCAATGGATGTTGGCAATTTGATCTCTGGTTCCTCTGCCTTTTCTACAACCAGCTTGAATATCTGGAAGTTCACAGTTCAGATACTCTTCAAGTCTAGCTTAGAGAATTTTGAGCATTACTTTACCAGAGTGTGAAATGAGTGCAATTGTGTGGTAGTTTGAATATTCTTTGACATTCCCTTTCTTTGGGATTGGAATGAAAACTGACCTTTTCCAGTCCTGTGGCCACTACTGAGTTTTCCAAATTTGCTGGCATATTGAGTGCAGGACTTTCAAGCATCATCTTTCAGGATTTGAAAAGGCTCAGCTGGAATTCCATCACTTCCACTAGCTTTATTTGTAGTGATGCTTCCTAAGACCCACTTGACTTCATATTCCGGGATGTGTGGCTCTAGGTGAGTGATTACATCATCGTGATTATTTTGGTCATGAAGATCTTTTTTGTACAGTTCTTCTATGTAGTCTTGCCACTTCTTCTTAATATCTTCTGCTTCTGTTAGGTCAATACCGTTTCTGTCCTTTATTGTGCCCATCTTTGCATGAAATTTTCCCTTGGTATCTCTAACTTTCTTGAAAAAAATCTCTAGTCTTTCACATTCTATTGTTTTCCTCAATTATTTTTTGCAGTGATCACCAAGGAAGGCTTTCTTGTCTCTCCTTGCTATTCTTTGGATTCTGCATTCAAATGGGTATATCTGTTCTTTTCTNCGACCCCATGGACTGCAGCCCACCAGGCTCCTCCATCCATGGGATTTTCCAGGCAAAAGTACTGGAATGGGGTGCCATTGCCTTCTCCGTTTTTCTGCTAGATTGCTGTTAGTTTTCCTGAATAAAAATTAAAAAAAAAAAATTCTGACCCCTGTTTTCAAACTTAGATCTGTAAGGATTCTACAAAATAGATGGAATATAGAGGACTAATTCTGTGTAACAACTCAGCTTGCTTGTTTTGCCCAAGCCAATTTAATATGAGGATAAGTTAATCTTGAAAGGAAGTGTGAAAGTGTCAGTCCCTCAGTTGTGTCTGACTCTTTGTGACCCTATGGACTGTAGCACTCCAGGCTCCTCTATCCATGGGATTCTCCAAGGCAAGAGTAATGGAGTGGTTTTCCATTCCCTTCTCCAGTGGGTTTTCCCTACCCAGAGATAAAACCCAGGTCTCCTGCATTGCAGGCAGATTCTTTACCATCTCAGCCACCAAGGAAGTCCCTGATCTTGAAAAGTACTTCTTTAATGCCTACGAGGTAGCAAGCACTGTTCTTGATAATGGGGATCCATCAATAAACAAAACAGAGTCCTCACCTCCGTGGTGTTTAGCTGGGAAGACAAGCCATAAAAAATATACACATATATATTGTCTGTATGTGATATGTGTGTAATATGTACATATATTAAATATTTATGTTTAATATGTATATAAATCAATGCTTATTGTAGCACATTGTAGTGGTAACAGTGCCATGAAGAAAAATAAAATAGAGCCGTGGGGGTGCTTTTTTTGATGATGTAGTCAGAAAAGCCTGATGTTTGAGCAGAAAAGTGAGCTGCAAGCTTTATTGCCAATAGGGAAGAAATCCCTCGTACAGAAAGATGGGCAAGGCTACAGGTGTAGAGTTGGAGGTGTGTTTGGCAAGTTCAAGGTACTCGACGAGTAGCAAAGGAGACCAGGATGGCTGGAGTGGAGCAAGTGAGAAAAAGGTGCTGGGAGAGACGGGAGGCAGAAGCCCAATCATTTAGGGGCCTTGGGGCAAGGAAAATAGGTTAGATTTTGTTCTAAGTTTGAGGTGAAGCCATTGAAGGGTTTTAAGCAAGGAAGTGACATCACCTAGTTTACATTTGAAAGACTCACTCTGCCTTCTGGGTGGAAAAGAGGCTAAGGTGGGTGAGGAGGACAAGCGTGAAAAAAGCAAGCTATATCTAGAGTCTTTCGTGCTTTTCCAGGCTAGAGATGATGCTGGCTTGGATTGGCATGATACTGATAGACCTGTGAGAAGTGTTTGGATTAAAGATGTATTGAAAATAGAACTAAGAGAAAATTAGACTGGTGAGGTTTTTGTTTGTTTGTTTTTTAAAAAGGATAAAAATGACTCGTAGCTCAGGTCTTGAATAACTAGGTTAAAGATAATACCCTTTGCTGAGATGGGGACCCTGGAAAGGAGCAGTAATTCTGCTACATCTATTGATAGTTAAGTTGAGATACCTATGGGGCATCCATATGGAGATGGATGGTAGCGTCGATACTGTTAGGATATATAGGACAAGAAGAACATGTCAAGTTTATAAGAGTCACCATCATGTTGATATTTATTGACCTCTTACTATTTATTGACCTCTTACTATGTGACAGGCACCTAGGTTTCTAAGCATAGTCTCATCTAATCATTATAACTTTGTGAGGTAAATACTATTTTCTCCATTTTATAGATTCAGAGAACTGACTGAGCTTAGCTGCACTGTGTAACTTCCCCAACATTATACAGCTCTTGTTGGGTTTCAAACTCAGACTTTAACCTCTAGGTTGAAATAATTCTGTTTTAAATAAATAATAGTTAAATATACTAGCTATTTTCAAATAGTTGAATTTTTTTAAAGCTCAGCCTTAAATTTAAAATGTGAACAGTTCTCAAGTGATACAACTTAAATATGAATTTTAAAAGAAATGATATGAAATTGATATTAATATATTGTCATATTCAAAAGAAACTGAGTACTCTTAGTGAAAATTGTAATTCCTGTTCCTTGACTCACTTTTAAGGTGATCAGAGTGTGGCTCTATACTTTCTAAAGTGGCTGCTTGCTTTCTAGGACTCCAATTTGCATATATAGTGGTAATCCTAAAAATCATTAAGCTTGACCTTTCATGGTGAAAAAGAAACTGATTATAATGCAAAGGCAACTAGAATATTTTATGCTTTATGAGCCTATTTAGCAAAACACCTTTTATACTGAGCCCTCTAATAATTATTAGAAGGGTCGTTATTACCTCTAGTGAGAAAAAGTTAAGACAATATTTTTAATCCACTTTAAAACATTTTGTATGTGAAAGGACACAGAAGATACTAAATATCTTGATTAGATCAAAGCATTATACATAGTCAAAGAACTCAAGTTGAGACTTTTTTATACAAACCTCCAGTCTCTCTAGGCTTCTGCTTAAGTCTATATCTGTCTCATACATTTTCTATGATAGATGATGATGAATTGATATTTAAAAAGTCATATAAGTTTTCCATAGAATTTATATTTTAGTCTTTGTATTATTATAGAAGCAGTACATTATTATAGAAATCTAGGAAATACTATAAGCAAAAATAAAATGATGACATACTTACTGCCCAAAATGGTCACTATTAAAATGTAGACTTTTTCTGTGTCCACACATACATTTTTAGATCACACAGAGAGTACGAAATCACATTTTACATACAGCTTTATAACTCACTTTGTCTAGTCATTGATCTCCATCCTTCCATTTCGGAAAATTTCTATCTCATCTAATAACCAGACTATATTCTCATTTGTGACCCCCAAAAATGTTTCTCAGCTGGTATGTTAAGACCAAATCCAATTTAGGATCACACATTGCATCTGCGTGTTGTGTCCCTTCTGTCTGTTTTTATCCAGCCAAGGCCCTTGTTGAAGAGATCGTTGCTGAGAAGACAGTACTTTCAGAGAAAGTTTCAGCCTCTCGATTTGTGCGATAAGTTGTTGTGATGTTATTTACCCCATTTCTCTATCCCCTATATTTCCTACAAAGCAAACACACATCCATAGACTTTATGGATTCAAGTTAAGCACTTTGCAATGGAATACATCGTGGGTGATATTGCTGCATCTTAAGCAGATGTGTAACAACATAAGTTTAACCCACCAATAGTAATATTGAAACTGATCAGTAGCTTATGGTGGTATATCTCTGATTCCTCCATCATATGTTTTATTTTTTTTCCTTGCAACAGACTACGGATATTCTAAAACCTTTTGAATTTGGACTTTATTAAATTGCTGATGTGCTCAGTCATGGCCAACTCTTTGCAACCCCGTGGTCTGTAGCCTGTCAGGTTCCTCTGTCCATGGAATTTTCCAGGCAAGAATACTGGAGTAGGTTGCCATTTCCCTCTCCAGGGGAATCTACTAATTTGGTACTCAGCAACATCTAAGCAATAATTTACTCTTGGTCAATGAAATGGTTTCTTAAGAGTACACATTGTTGTTCAGTCACTCAGTCATATCCGACTCTTTGCCACCACATGGAGAGGGAAGCACACTAGGCTTCCCTGTCCTTCACTGTCTCCCAAAGCTTGCTCAAACTCATGTCCATTGAGTCAGGGATGCGTACAGTGCTCTCATTCTCTGTCGTCCCCTTCTCCTGCCCTCGATCTTTCCCAGCATCAGGGTCCTTTCCAGTGAGTCAGTTCTTCACATCAGGTAGCCAAAGTATTGGAGCTTAAGCTTCAGCCTCAGTCCTTCTAGTGAAAATTCGGGTTGATTTCCTATAGGATTGATTGGTTTGATCTCCTTGCTGTCCAAGGGACTCTCAAGAGTCTCCTCTAGTGCCACAGTTCTAAACCATCAATTCTTTGGTGTTCAGCTTTCTTTATAGTCCAACTCAAATCTATACAAGACTCCTATAAAAACCATAGCTTTGACTAGATGGACTTTTGTCAGCAAACTGATGTCTCTGCTTTTTAATATGCTCTGTAGATTTGTCATAGCTTTTCTTCTGAGGAGCAAGCTCCAAAAATCTCTGTGGGCAGTGGCTGCAGCCATGAAATTAACATGCTTGCTTCTTTATTTCACTTCAGTCGCTCAGTTTTATCCAACTCTTTGTGACCCTATGGACTGCAGCACACCAGGCTTCCCTATCCATCACCAATTCCCGGAGCTTGCTCAAACTCATCATGTCAATCAAGTCAATGATGCCATCCAACCATCTCATCCTCTGTCGTCCCCTTCTTCTCCCACCTTCAGTCTTTCCCAGCATCAGGGTCTTTTCCAATGAGTCAATTCTTTGCATCAGGGGGCCAAAGTATTGGAGTTTCAGCTTCAGCATTAGTCCTTCCAATGAATATTCAGGACTGATTTCCTTTAGGATGGACTGGTTGGATCTCCTTGCACCCCAAGGGGTTCTCAAGAGTCTTCTCCAACACCACAGTTCAAAAGCATCAATTCTTCAGTGCTCAGCTTTATAGTCCAACTCTCACATCCATACAAGACTACTGGAAACACTATAGCTTTGACTAGATGGACCTTTGTTGGCAAAGTAATATCTCTGCTTTTTTAATATACTAAGTTAGTCATTGCTTTCCTTCAAAGAAGCAAATGTCTTTTAATTTCATGGCTTAAATCACCATCTACAGTGATTTGGAGCCAAAAAAAAATAAAGTCTCTCAGTGTTTCCATTGTTTCCCCATCTACTTGCCATGAAGTGATGGGACTGGATGCCATGATCTTAGCTTGCTCCTTGGGAAGAGTATAAATTAATAATGACAATTTAAGAGAATATTTTCAGATACTTCAGACTATTAACTTATATATCTTTGTCACCTTATTTAATGGAATCCTCTTTTGTTAATTACTACAGGTCTAAAAACTTTAATAATTCAGCACTTAGATAGTAAATTTCAAGTCTTTCCTATAGACATGAAGGTGATTTAATGTTTTTATTTTTATTTAATAAATCAAATTTTATCTGTTTTAGTTGAACTTCACCTTTACCTATGAATGTTAAGTTTGGATACTCCAGATACTGTGTTATCTTTAGGGAGATGGAAAGGGTTTACATTGGGGGAGGGGGGAGGGAGAGGAATTATGAAATATCTCTAATGCTTTATTTATTTGAAAGAATGCAGTTGCCCTTTGTTTCTGTGGGAAATTGGTTCCAGGACCCCCAGTTGATATCAAAATCTAAAGGTTCTCAAATCCCTTACAGTTAGTCAGCCCTTCATATCCGTGGATGTGACACCTACAGATATGGAGAGCCTACTGTATATGTTTGGCACTTGTCTGTAAATTTGGCATGTTTTATATTTAGAAACAGAAAATTCAGAGAATTAGAAAACATCATAAAAACCAGCCTTAAATATTTTAAAGTACAGCGATCAATGCAAAGAAATAGAGGAAAAGAACAGAATGGGAAAGACTAGAGATCTCTTCAAGAATATTAGAGATACCAAGGGAACATTTCATGCAAAGATGGGCTTGATAAAGGACAGAAATGGTGTGGACCTAACAGAAGCAGAAGATATTAAGAAGAGGTGGCAGGAATACACAGAAGAACTGTACAAAAAAGATCTTCACGACCCAGATAATCATGATGATGTGATCACTAATCTAGAGCCAGACATCTTGGAATGTGAAGTCAAGTGGGCCTTAGAAAGCATCACTACGAACAAAGCTAGTGGAGGTGATGGAATTCCAGTTGAGCTGATTCAGATCCTGAAAGATGATGCTGTGAAAGTGCTGCACTCAATGTGCCAGCAAATTTGGAAAACTCAGCAGTGGCCACAGGACGGGAAAAGGTCAGTTTTCATTCCAATTCCAAAGAAAGGCAATGCCAAAGAATGCTCAAACTACCGCACAATTGTGCTCATCTCACATGCTAGTAAAGTAATGCTCAAAATTCTCCAAGCCAGGCTTCAGCAATACGTGAACCGTGNGAAAGTGCTGCACTCAATATGCCAGCAAATTTGGAAAACTCAGCAGTGGCCACAGAACTGGAAAATGTCAGTTTTCATTCCAATCCCAAAGAAAGGCAATGCCAAAGAATGCTCAAACTACCACACAATTGTGCTTATCTCACATGCTAGTAAAGTAATGCTCAAAATTCTCCAAGCCAGGCTTCAGCAATACATGAACCATGAACTCCCTGATGTTCAAGCTGGTTTTAGAAAAGGCAGAGGAACCAGAGATCAAATTGCCAAAATCCGCTGGATCATGGAAAAAGCAAGAGAGTTCCAGAAATACATCTATTTCTGCTTTATTGACTATGTCAAAGCCTTTGACTGTTTGGATCACAATAAACTGTGGAAAATTCTGAAAGAGATGGGCATACCAGACCACCTAACTTGCCTCTTGAGAAATCTGTATGCAGGTCAGGAAGCAACAGTTAGAACTGGACACGGAACAACAGACTGGTTCCAAATAGGAAAAGGAGTACATCAAGGCACAGCGATTTGATGACCATCTACAAATGAGGAGGAGTGTCCTCACCAGAGCCTGACCATACAGACATTTTTTCTAGAAATGTGAGAAATCAATTTCTAATGTCTAAGCCATATAGTCTATTGTGTTCTGTTGTGGCAGCCTGAACTGAAACATAGTTTTGTTTATGGGGACAGAAACTCTAAGAATCAATTTTGTAGGGATACTATCCAATGATTCACAGATTTTTATGAACAATTCAAATCTATGTGACAGCAACTTTTACGTATGTAACATATGTAGAATAAAAGTAGCAAAGGCGAGGAGATGGGTAATGTCAGGTATATGAACAGATAATGAAGCCCACATCTCCAGCAACTTGATATGGGAAGCCCCAGGAAATCTTCTACCTAACACCCAACTCCAGGTTTATCCACTACTGATGGAGGTGTTGGATTCTACTCTTAGAACTTCTGATACTGTTGCTTTTCAAATACAAATATTCTTGATAAGGGTCATACTTAGCAGAAATTTGTTAAAAGTGGTAAGTTAAGAAACTGGAAAAAAATTTCCAATCATTTCAGAGAGAAAAATCTGACAACATGTGTCTCAGGAGGGCAAAGTTTAGAGGAAAATACCAGAAGTTCACAAAAGTGGAAGACTAGGGTACTGAGAAACTTTTTCTTATTCTATATTTTTGCCTGATTCCAACTTAAAATCACAAGGGCATGCTACTATGTTAGGGTGGATTTTCATACACGCTATTAAAACACATAATTTCAGTTGCTGAGAATCAAACCTATTCCCCACAGCCTTAGATATTTAAAATAAAAAAAGACTTTTCAGAGATCACAATGAAGAATGAAATAAAGAACAGGGTAGTAAGTATAAAGCAGAACTTCAAGAAAACCCCACATTTTTATTATAAGTGAAATATACAATATAATAAGTATTCCTATAAAAAAAGGATAGAGATATGAATATCTATTTATTTAAGATTTTGGAGCTTCCCCCAGAGACTCAGTGGTAAAGAATCTGCCTAGAATGCAGAAGACACAGGAGACACGGTTTTAATCCCCCAGATTGGGAAGACCCCCAGGAGGAGGGCATGGCAACCCACTCCAGTATTCTTGCCTGGACAATCCCAAGGACAGAGGAGCCTGTTGGGCTACAGTCCATAGGGTTGCAAAGAGTCAGACACAACTGAAGAAACAGAACATGTATGAATTTAAGATTTCATGTAGCAAAAATATTTGCTGCTAAAAAGAAGTTTGAAATCAAATACATTTTTAGAATTATCATCTTAAGTCATTCAGGTTAAGACTGTCTTCAATGCTTAAAAGTCAATATAGAACACATTTCCAAAACTGTATTGAGCCACTTGGATGACATGAAGTATTTGAGCACCTCATTTGTGTTTCTTTGTGAATCAGTATTATACTAACTTTCTTATAACCAAACTAGACATTTCCATAATGAGAATTTTACTCATAAAAACTATTTTGAAAAAAAACTAGAACAATGACATCCTAGATCTGGCAGTCATGTGAAAAAACACTTACCACTCTATTCCATCTAAATGAAATAGTTATTTTAACATTATTTCTGAAGGCAATATACCACTGCTGAAGAGGAAGCCTGCTATTTTAGAAACTGACAAATCTCTTGTAATTTCAACAGGTACAGACAGCTTCTTGTCTAATGGGAGGAGGAGCAATAAGTGACGTCATCTCGTAAGGATCTACTTATGGGAAATAAATGAGAGACTCTGACGCCAGAGCTGAGGCATGTCATGCTGAGGACACCGTGGCACTGACAGAATAACAAAGATTCTCACATTTTAAGGCAGGATTTTATTGACTTACAGAGGAAAACAGAGAAGTTGACTCATATGAAGGTTTCCTATTTTGAGATATCAGAAAATCATAGCAGAAGATGGAAAAGAGAAAAGAAATGGAAAGGGAGACAGATTGGTTATCAAATTTAAGTGCATTTATTATGTAATAAGAACCTTTAGCTCTGTAGACCTATCTTCTTACAGAGTAAAAGGGAGGGAGATAAAAATAACAAAACTTACAATTTATTTTATAGTGATTATTTAGTGTATGATAAAATTTCTATTGCTTTTCAAGAAAAAATTCCTAGAAACATATTATCTTGAATTGTTGTGGTTATTTTTTAAAGGATACTTAAAATTTAACATATAGGATAAAAACATGTTTATTTAACATGAAAAACTTGGAACGCTGTGATAACCATTTACCTCATTAATTTTTATATGGATTTCTTGAACTTTTAGGGCTATGGTATTTTTCTGACTCATTTCATTTCCAGTCCCCATCCTCCCCATCCAGCTGTGGCAGTTCACCTTCATAAAGTGTAGAGTTGCGTGCATGTGTGCTTAGGGCTTCAGCTGTGTACAACCCTGGGACCCCATGGACTGTAGCCCATCAGGGTCTTTTGTTCATGGAATTTTCCTACCAAGAATACTGGAATGGGTTGCCATGGCCTCCGCCAGGGGATCTTCCTGACCCAGGGATCAAATCTGGGTCTCCTGTGTCTGTTGTATTGCAGGTAGATTCTTTAGTGTTGCATGCCCGAGGGAAGCCCTGTGGGGTAGAATTATTCATCTTTAAAAATGTATTACCTTAAAAAAATCAATTTACTTACAGAAAGCTTTTTGAAAGCATGGAATAAGTCACTATATATATTCCAAAAATTAAGACTTTGCACACAAATATCAGAGTTTGGGAAAAAAAAACAGTAATATTGTAAAAACAAATTTGAACAAAATATAGAATGAGGTAGTTGGGGAATGTGCTAGGTTGTCTACAGGGTAATCAATGCAATTCAAATTTGTATGCTTATTCTACAGTTGAGACCAAGAATAGAAATAAGGAGAATAGTCCAGGAAAAAAAGCTCTTTAGCTATAAAACTAAATGGTAAAGGCTGTTTGTAGAATTCTGTTATAAGCTAACTTGTGCAACCTCCCTAATCCATATGTTGAAGTTTTAACCTCTTTATCTCAAAATGTGACTGTATTGAAGACAGAGCCTTTAAAGAGTTTATTAAAGTTAAGTAGGGATGGACCATAATTTAGCAGTACTGATGTATTTTTAACAAGAGGAGATTAGAATACGGACATGCACAAAGTGAAGCTGCTGTGAAGACACAGGAGAAAATGGCTATCTACACACGAGGAAAAAGGTCTCAGAAAAAATCAATCATACGGATAACCTGATCTCAGATCTGAAACTTCTAGAACTGAGTAAATACACTTCTACTGTTTAAGCTATCTGGTGTCTAGTACTTTGTTATGGCAGCCCTAGGAAGCTAACACAAATGCTTTCACGTTTCTTACCTCTCTGTGCTGGTTATGAAAAGGGAACATTTCAGAAAGATGCTTCTCTTGTACAAAGATGATGCAAGGAAGAATTTAGAGTAAGCTAAAGCCCTTAAACATAGTATGATGCAGTCACTGATGAGCTTAGTTTAACAGGGAAAATAGAGTCATTAATAGAAAACCTCTCAACTCCAGGCAGCGAAGGTGTAGCATGGTACCCCTAGAAAGTTATATAACACAGATATACAAAAAAGATTTTAAAACTTTTCCTTAAAACAGAATGAGTACTTAAATCAGTGTGGTATTATCAGAGATCATTAATAGTTGAAATTTACTGAAGTGGTATTTTTTTTAAGGTGCAATTTTGTAGGAATATATAGATGAAGTATGTATTACATATTATTTAACAGTTATCTTCTCCTAAGGAAAAGCATAGCCAGTTGTCCCTTATTGCCCCAAATTGGCATCGAATGACAGAGGCATTGTGTTCAAGAGAAAATAAAGCCGCATTTACTTGGACCATTACAGAATCAAAATATAATAGAAATTTCCCATTAAGTTTTCAAGATAAATTAGTGCACAATCACATGCATGAGTTCATTTACTGTAATGACATCTCTGTTTTCTCAAAATCCTTAGCATTCTGGAGGGATGAAAATGCATATTTTGACTGGCAAGATCTAAGTCTCAGTGAGGAGGGCTTCCACTAATCCTCAAGGATGAGTGGCTGTATATTTCCTAGTTTCTCAGTAAGAGAAAGCAAAAGACATAGAAAATACCTACTCAATCAAACTTCACATAAGTTTTGTTTTTCCCCTGTAAGCTTTATCTGAAAAGAACAGAAGCAACTGGAATTTCTGGATTTCAGAAGACCAGTCCTCTCCTAGGGAAGAATTTGAGATGCAGGGAATGAAAAACATTGATTGTGTTTGAGAGAAGGCCAGAGCTATGATTGAAATCTCTATCTTTTAGTTCTTATTTTATAATATTACCTTTGCACTTAATCACCCTTGAAGAGAATTTTTAAAGAGTAACAGACCTTTTGGACCTGGATTCCGGGTTTCATAATGACTGGGGAAAAGCACAGTTTCTCCACTACAAGTTTTCTTAGTTCTACTTCAGTCATTACAGAAGCTCTGGAATTAAAACATTGTTCAGAGTTTGTCTTGGATCCTGTTAATGTTTCACCTCTGAATTTTGAGTCATTTTTTCACTTTTATTTGATTCCATTACTCCAATCTATGATTGAACTTTAATTTTTCTCTGAAAGCAATAAGCAAAAATGGAAAATAAATCCAGGAAGCACTCTTCTGAGTTGTTCCTCAAATTTTTCAAATTTAAAGCAGAGATAATAATGGACAACCTCATCATCATCCAAGTCTATTTTAGTTAAATAAGAAAGCTTTAAAATTCAGTATATAAACTATTATCTGCTGATTCCACTAAAAGTTAAATTCTTTTGTTGCTGACTTAGCATTAGCTTTGTCAGCAACTTTGATTAGTACAAACTTTGGCAGTATCAGCATGACTTCTGGCATGATATTTTTGCTCAGATATGACATAATATAACCAGTTCTTCTAAAATTTGACATACTATGTGGGAATCCTTTACTGGACTTGTTCTTAATCAGGATTAAACTCAATTCTGTAATATAATGGATATGCCACAGTCTAAACTATATACACTGTGAACACATCCACATTTGGGGATGTCTAGAATGCAGATGGTGACTGCAGCCATGAAATTAAAAGACACTTACCCCTTGGAAGAAAAGTTATGATCAACCTAGATAACATGTTCAAAAGCAGAGACATTACTTTGCCAACTAAGGTCTGTCTAGACAAGGCTATGGTTTTTCCAGTAGTCATGTATGGATGTGAAAGTTGGACTGTGAAGAAGGCTGAACACCGAAGAATTGATGCTTTTGAACTGTGGTGTTGGAGAAGACTCTTGAGAGTCCCTTGGACTGCAAGGAGATCCAACCAGTCCATTCTGAAGGAGATCAGTCTTGGGTGTTCTTTGGAAGTAACGATGCTAAAGCTGAAACTCCAGTACTTTGGCCACCTCGTGTGAAGAGCTGACTCATTGGAAAAGACTCTGATGCTGGGAGGGATTGGCAGCAGGAGGAGAAGGGGATACAGAGGATGAGATGGCTGGATGGCATCACTGACTCGATGGATGTGAGTCTGAGTGAACTCCGGGAGTTGGTGATGGACAGGGAGGCCTGGTGTGCTGTGATTCATGGGGTCGCAGAGAGTCGGACAAGACTGAGCAACTGAACTGAACTGAAGTGAGAATGGCAATGATGGAGAAGGCAATGGCAGCCCACTCCAGTACTCTTGCCTGGAAAATCCCATGGATGGAGGAACCTGGTAGGCTGCAGTCCATGGGGTTGCGAAGAGTCAGACACGACTGAACGACTTCACTTTCACTTTTCACTTTCATGCATTGGAGAAGGAAATGGCTACCCACTCCAGTGTTCTTGCCTGGAGAATTCCAGGGTCGGCAGAGCCTGGTGGGCTGCCGTCTATGTCGCACACAGTTGGACATGACTGAAGCAACTTAGCAGCAGCAGCAACAACAACAGAATGGTAATGAATGAACTTATGGAGGCTTACTTACTGGAAGAACTATTGTATCTAATGGGAAAAATTATTGCAAAATTTATTTATACTGGAGGCAGTTTCCCAGAATTAAGTCCCTTGAATCAGTCTACAGGATAGGAAGGAAAAGGTGTTATGAATTGAGAGAGTAGCATTGACATATACATATTACCTTGTGTAAAATATCTAGTGAGAAGCTACCTGGCACAGGGAGCTCAGCTTGGTGTTTTGTGATGATCTAGAGGGGTAGGATATGTGCAGGGAGGCTCAAAAGGGAGGGTTACATGTGTACATATGACTGATTCACATTGTTGTATAGCAGAAACCAACACAACATTGCAACGCAATTATTAGAACTAGAGCAACAGTCACTCAGTTACGTCCTACTCTTTGGCACCCATGGACCGTAGCCTGCCAAGGCTCCTCTGTCCATGGAATTCTCTAGGCAAGAGTACTGGAGTGGGTTGCGATTCCCTTCTCCAAGGGATCTTCCAGGCCTAGGGATCGAACCCAGGTCTTCAGCGCTGCAGGCAGATTCTTTACCTTTTGAGCCACCAGGGAACTATATTTCAATTAAAAAACAAACAAACAAACAAAAAACTTTTGGTAATGCATTGGTTTCCTTTCCTTTGCTATAACTAATTACCATAAATTCAGTAGCT
>SJYV01019847.1:5718-65812 GCA_006410875.1 Neotragus pygmaeus
GAAGGGGAAAACCTGCGAAAATAGAACAAAGGAAGGACCGGAGTGAGGATCTCAGGTAGAACAAAGAGCACTCCTGGCTAGCCCAATTACATAGGACAGGCCCAGGGGGAGGAAAAAACGTATGAAAAGAGGCGTCGGGGGCTCTCTGTCTGTCTGTCTGTCTCTCTCTCTCTCTCCCCCCCCCTCTCCTTCCTGCTTGCTGGGGCCCTCTTCGCTTCGTGTCTTTGGGTCGGCATGACCTCATGCCTCGAGGATGGATCCTCCTGCTATTTTCTAAATAAAATAGAGCTGTAACACAGAGCTGTAATACTGATTTATCTAAGAGCTACAACACAGTCTGTTCAAGACCCCAGAGCTGTGACGCACCGACGGCTTTAATGTCCGTCACCCCAAGTCTTCGTTGTAACGAGACAGAACTGAGGAGAATACACTTGCCTGACAACTATCTCCTAGGGTTTGTTCAAAGTCATGTCCATTGAGTCTATGAAGCTGTCTAACCATCCAGTCCTCTGTCACCCCCTTCTCCTTTAGCCTTCAATCTTTCCCAGTATCAGAGTCTTTTCCCAAGAGTCAGTTCTTTGACTATATGGACCTTTGTTGTCAAAGTGATGTCTTTGTTTTTTAGTATGCTGTCTAAGTTTGTCATAGCTTTCCTTCCAAGGAGCAAGCATCATTTATTTTCATGGCTGCAGTCACCATCCACAGTGATTTTGGAGTCCAAGAAAATAAAGTATGTCACTGTTTCCACTTTTCCCCTTTCTATTTGCCATGAAGTGATGGGACTGGTTGCCATGACCTTAGTTTTTTGTTTTTTATTTTATTATTATTATTATTATTTTTATTTTTACTTTATTTTACTTTACAATACTCTATTGGCTTTTAAGCCAGCTTTCACCCTCCTCGTTCACTTTCATCAAGAGGCTCTTTAGTTCCTCTTCACTTTCTGCCGTTAGAGTGGTGTCATCTGCATATCTGAGTTTTTGTATAACAAGAGAAGTCTCAAAGCTATCCTCTAACTTTTCTTTAATTGCTAAAAATAAAACAACAGCAAAGAAGACTTTTGTCAGGAAAATACCTGTAATTTGACCATTCTAAATCAACAAACTTTCATGTATATGGATTTTTTTATGGTAGTTTTAGGTAGACATAATATCACTTTATAAAATGTCATAATCTACTCAAACAATTCTATTATGCTAAATATTTACACTTTTCAAATAATATTGCCCAGCACAAAACAGCATCATGGGTATAGCTTTATTTTTCTGTTGAATTATTTCTCAGGAGTAAATTACAGGATCCTAGAGTATGAACATTTTAATTTCTCTTGTTGTAGAGTCTCTCTTGTTTTCCAAAGATTCGGAGACAATATCCTGTGCCATTATAATTGTATATTTACCTTATTTTGAATAGGATACATTTATTGGATACTCAGTGCATCCAAAGTCTTGAGTTGTACAAGTAAGATTTAAAGCTAATCATATCTTTGGGATTATCCGAAGGGTTGGGACAAGATACAAGCCATTTGGTGCCATAAAAAGAAACCCAGGGGATGCAGAGGAAGAGTTTGTTTTAGAAAAGCATTTCACAAACTCTGTCACAGTGAAGCACTGAAACACGATCTCTTTAAAGGCTGGTTTCAGCCAACATTGACCTCTGTGCAGCTTCCTGGTGATCCATCCAGCTCACTCTGCCTCTCCCTGTAGACTGCTTATGGTACAATCAGCTTTTCCAAGTGGTCTTCCTGCTTATTGATGTCCTGTCTGAAAAAATTCAACAGATAAACACAGTGCTGGCCTGAACAGCGATAGCAAGGTAGCACAGCTGTAGCTTAGCCAGAAGATTATTTTAAAATAGTCAGGCATTATTAAGCCTTCACATTTTCATCTCTATTTGAGGAAGAATCACCAAGTCAACAGAGCTTCTTTCATATTCCATCAGCAGCTGCTGCATCCCAGCCTACATACAAATGCTGCACTATTTAACCCTTTTATGTTTTCCTCTCCTATTTATTAAATTTCAGAGCCTTACTTATGCTATTTCCCTTAATCCTCACCACCTCTAGGTCATTTGTTATTAACTCCTTTTTAGAGATAAGGAAATGGAGGCTTAGAGAAATTAAGAAGTTGGTTTAATTTCATACAGTTTGTAAATTGTAGGTCTGGGAATCAGACCCAGAACCGATTGACTCTGAAAACTTCCCACTTGGTGCCACTGCTCAATTTTTCTTTTGATGTCCTTTTAGATGAGAACAGAGTCTATAAATGGGACTTTATTTCTCACTTATTTTTCCTCTTCTTGGTGACACAATCAATTTCTAATGTTTATTGATCATCAGTTACCATTTATGCCCTAACCAATTGTCTCATTTAATTCTCACAACAACCCCAAGAAGTAAATACTATTGTTATTACTATTTTGTTAATCCTCAGAACAACCCTAAGAAGTAAATACTATTGTTATTACTATTTTGTAGTTGAGGAATTTGAAACATTAGAAAAGTATAATTAAATGCCAAGATTCCTTAGTAATTAGGTGGAAAAACTGGGAAGAAATTATTTCAATAGGGGTGCAAACTTATTGTTACAGAATCAAATAATTATATTGATCACCAGTTAGATAAATAGATTTAAGGTTTTAGTCTTGAATATATCTTTGGCCCCTGACTAGGTTTGAATCGGAGAGGCAGCCAGACAACAACCTTAGACCTAAATCTACAAGCAACAATAAAACATCACTGAGGTAAATCAGAAAAATAACTATTACCAATTAACTCAGATTTCCACCTTTGGCTGCTAGAGGTTGAACCACCAAATTTATAGCAGATACATGAGTCTCTTGATAATTGCGTGAGATGAAATTTTGTAACTGAAAAATGCGTGGTATAATGCTATTTATCTAGAATGGAATTTTAGAATCTGATTGTTACGTTTATTCTGAGAGTTGGCTAATGACATATATTAATAATTAGGGATTAATAAATACTGAAATAAAAGACATCTTCAAGTAATTAAAAATGTTATGTTGAGTGTTTAGTACATCTATCATATTTTAAACATGATGAGATTCAACCTTCTTTAAAAAAAAAAAAAAACGGTTAACTTCTTTATGCCTCAGCAAGTAAATGTTGAATAAGAAATTTAAAGCAGTTATTTTGTAGGACAGTACAGTGTACTCTTCTCCACTGTGCCTCAACATTTGCTCCAGCTCCTGCTCCTGGTAACAGTAGACTTGTTCTACCATCTCTGATTCCTTAGGCATGTTCTATGTTGGCCCCTGTCTGCAAGGTAGATGAAGTCCAGTTCACATTCTTTTTGTTCAAAGGAAACTTAGAATTTTTCTGTGTTTGGAAAGGTTGAGCAAGTATGATATGTTAGATTCATGTAAGTTAAATTATGTGTAAATAGAATCAGAACAGATCTCTGTAGATATAACACATTAAAAACCTTTAGGAAGCTATACTATCCCCTGGCTTAAATATTTTATCCTGGGGATTCATTTCAATCCTACCACAAAATTCTTACTGGCTGTAAAGTGCAAGGCTCTGAGGCATCACAGGCATCACAATGGACACAAGTAATAGAACATACTTCTTTCTCTCTGGGATTTTATATTCTAGAGGGCTTGACAGAAACAAGTAACTCACGAATCAAGAATAGCTTTTTAATTGCCATTTTGAACCACAGGCAATGTGCTGTTTGAGGATGGAACTTCTAGAGATCATTGACATAAGTCTGGTTAGGGAAGACAGTAGAAACAGCCTTTAGATGGTATTTTAAAGAGCATGGGATTTACAAAGGCTTAGAGGTTGGAGTGGGGGTAGAGGAGTAGGAGTAGAAAGAGAAGGAATGCTTCAGTTGAAACATTTACACAAATAGTGGAAAGGGAATAGGGTTGTCTAGGAAAAGAATTGTAGATGAAATGTAGCTAGGAGTGGAGCTAGTGCTTAGTAGAGGAAGGCACGGCTTAAAGACTGTGGAAGTGGTGTCTTCAGATGGTACTGTTGCTGGAAGACTACAGAGTGGTAGCATGTTCGGGACGTTTGCTCTTGTATGTTCCTCCAGCAGTGAGAGTGCAGGACGTTATGACCTGCTTTCCAGATGGTTGGCTAAGGCGAGATGAGAAATATGCAGACAGATAGTATACTCTCCATTCTTTTCCTTATTGATATACTTTTATTTATTGATCATTGACCTTTTATCCTATTGTCCTCCAGTTCCAGATTCCAAGGGCTGAATCACAAACACCATCTCCCCATCCTCTTGTTCACCCAGCAGATATTGAGTACCTGCTGTGTTCTTCTTTACGTGCTAGACACTGGAGTTACAAGCAAAGGCTCTGACCTCAAGTTTGTGGTAGTCTAGTGGGGGAAAAATAAATGCTCCCAAATAATTAAAATGTGCATGTTGTTCTATGAGGCAATAGAAGGGAAATGCATAGCTATGACTTTATATTTTAAAAAGGTGATTTTTTAATTTGAGTTACAAAGAATAAATAGGTGTTTTTCATGTGGAGAAGGAGGAGAAGGAATGACAGCCATTGAGTGAACTCTGCTGTGCAGCAGGCACCAGAGTGGGTTTTATTTTATTTCAGATAACATCGATTAACCATGGGAGGAGTTGTCTTATCTCTATTTCACGGATAAAGAATGGGATCAGAGAGATGAAGTGACTCTCAAGATTAATGGGCAGGGCTGAAACCAAAACTGAAGCCTAATCTGCAAAATCAAGACTCAAGATAGTTCCACTCTGACATTGTGAAACAGTGAAGATGTTAATTGCTTAACAATGAGAGAGAGGGAGAAATAGGGAAAAGGCCAACCCCAACTGTGAAGGAAGCAGTTTATCTAATCTATGTCACTGTCTACTGTGACTCAACATGGCAGCTGTCTTTCATACCAAAGAAGTGTTCAATGATCTGGACTTTCAGTCATCTTCTCAGTAGCAACATTCATCTGTCATATTTTTCCTATTCTCAAAGCCTTTTGTTATGCCAATATGGTAATAAAACTAACAGTTTTAAATAAGTTGATATATAAAAAAAATCAATAAAATTTCACAATCCACTGTCTTTAGCACATCAGAATTATTATCCTAGCATAGCAATTTTCAATAAAACATTGAGTCACAAATATAAATTTCTATAAACTAAAAAGTGAAAGTGTATTGCTCAGTCGTATCTGTCTCTTTGCAACCTCATGGGCTATAGCTCATCAGCCTCCTCTGTCCATGGAATTTCCCAGGCAAGTATACCGGAGTGGGTAGACATTTCCTTTTTCAAGAGATCTTCCCGACTAGGGATCAAACCTGGGTCTCCTGCATTGCAGGCAGATTCTTTACTGTCTGAGTCACCAGGGAAGTTCACACAAAAAAAGTGAACACAAGCGAAATTATTTTTATTAGTATATTTTTCCATCTATGGTCAAAATATTTCAATAAGTATTTGAAATCTTGTCTATTTTACTCTGAGAGTATCTCAGTTTGGACTACCTACATTTTAAGCGCTCAATAGTCCATGTGGCTAATTGCTATTATATTTATTGGACAGTGTAGCCCATGGGAGATGTACAAGGAATTGTTTTAGTAATGGACTATCACATCCTGCAGCAAGTTAGCAGAAAGGATACTT
Source organism: Neotragus pygmaeus (assembly GCA_006410875.1). Classification (NCBI taxonomy): domain Eukaryota; kingdom Metazoa; phylum Chordata; class Mammalia; order Artiodactyla; family Bovidae; genus Neotragus; species Neotragus pygmaeus. Next base: position 11,347 of record SJYV01019847.1, read on the forward strand.
CTGTTCTGGAGTGGTTTTCTTCTCACACCACAACAAATTAGAATGTGAGGATTCTCAACCTTATTTGTACTTTAGAATTACTTGGGGAACTTAATAGCTCAGTGTTTCACCAGAGTTTTGATTGGGTTGCCTACTGTAGGGTATAAACATCAGTGTTTTGTTTTGTTTGTTAAGTATCCTGGATAATTCTAGTATGTAGCCAGGGTGGGAATCACTAATGTGTATAGTGATATGTATTTTTCCTCTTGCTATGACTAGTGCCAAAAAGGATCAAGGCAAACATATGAATAGAAAGTACTTTCTTGCTCTTTACCTTAGTGAGAAATAGACTAGAAACAGACTTTCCTTGTAAATTTCTACTAACCTAGTAATGCATATATTTCTTTGGTTTGAAGATGCTGAATCCTGAGTAGGAATTATGTATTTGAAAGTATAGAATGGGATTGGTAATCCCACCCTTATCAACATTTTATTGATTTGGGTTTTTTTGCGAAAAGTTAGAATCGACTCACTGATGTAATGGACATAAAATTGGGCAAACTCTGGGAGATGACAAGGGCCAAGGAGGCCTGGTATGCTGCAGTCCATGAGGTCACAAAGAGTTGGACATGACTGGGTGAACAACAACAGAACTGACTCAGATCTTAAAGATTTGTTTTAAGTATATGATAAATTATTTAACTAAAGCCTTTTAGTTAAATAATTTTAAATAATTTAATAAATTTTAAATAATGTAGTTAAATAATTTAACTAAAAGGCTTTAGTTAAATAATTATATTATATTTATATTAAATATATTAATTTAGTAATATATTGAATATTAAATAATATATATTACCCCCTTTATTTAGCTAAAGGTTTTAACTAAAATACTATTTACATAGTGAAAAGTTAGGAGTATATAGCCTTATGTAGGAACTGAGTTCTGTAACATTGGGGGAATAATTTTGCTTTAGACCTTTGCATTATATGAAACAATTTAGACCTCTGCATTTGCATCTCTCTGCTTGATCCTCATGGTCTTGATCTTTGTGATGTGACAAGGATCAGGAAAAAGACAGTGTAAATATTTGCTGTCTGTGCCACAGGCCTGATCCTTTGTCAGCCATAATAGAGCATAAAAATGCATGAATGTCCTCCACTCCTTAGCTAATGTCCCATTTGTATCTAATGTTATAGACACCATTGTAAATTACCCTTAAATTAAGAATTTCAATCTCTCAATAACAGGGTCAAGTTAATAACTCGAGTTTAAAAGAAAGACATCAAGCCCTCCTAATGCTGAAGCAAATACCATTCAAATGTGTATACCAATATGACTTTGTCTTCATTAATATAAGAAAATTAGTAGCACCTGGTTACCCAGAGACTATCTAATACCAGTATGCAATTGCTTTTTTTTATGATTATTACAATGGTGATTTACTCTCTTTTAACTCCTAAGCATTCTCTTTGGAGAGTACTTTTTTCTAACGTTTATGAAGAAGCCTTAGGCTCATGAAATGATATTTACAACTCTCAGTATTAGGATGTTTCTCTATTTTGTACCCGCTTACAACATTCATAAAACATCTGCCAAAGTGCTGAAATCAGCTTTGGGAAAGTAAACTGATGGTGCCCTGTGAAATGAGGAGGTTTGAGAGCTTAGGATTTGGAAGGCTGTAATTACTCCCATACTCACACTGTAATCTGTATGTTGAGCTTTGGGACACATGGTGACTCATGAAAAAGCACTGATGTCCACATAAGCCTCCTGTAAATGAAGCTCCTGTGCCAAATGGAAGCACGACCTGAACCTATGCACACACACGCAGAGACTCACCAACTCTAGAAGCAGAATTGCAAAATGCTTCCAAGAGAGTTTAAGAACTTAGAAGCTTCATGACCTACATTCATTGTTTAAATGGCGAAGTAAGGTATCATTAGTGATAGCCTTTATTTCCACTTTTGTTCCCTCCTGATATTTGCTAGTGATGGCCATAGCCTCAGATTTGAAATTAGAAATCATAGCTTTATGAACACAGGGAAGCAAATGTAGAATCCAAATATAAATCTATAGTCTATAATATTATGATATAGTCAATCAGATTAAAGACAACTTAATATAGCAGGAAGGCAGTCAGCTGCATAGAATCAGACCCCAAGGGTTCCATTAAAATCGGATGAATCAGAGCAATATGGCTGCTAATCTTGTGCTCATCCAAATTGTATATGAATAGGCTGAGCCTGCAGATTTGGGTTGAGAAAAACCTAAATGCAGTCTCCCCTTAGATATTTAGCATACAAGCTGATTGGCACATTTCTAAATGGGCTTCAGTTAGATTCACTGAATGAATTTTGTCAGGAACTTCCCAGTTCCTCTCAGACATACATTTAGGGATTGTCCTGTCATTTTTGTTTGTTTGTTTTTGTTGTTGTTTATTTGTTTTTGATTCACTTGGTAGGAAGGCTGATGTACAGAGTGTCCAAAGATTGAGTCTATTTATTCAGTCTGTTTTATCTGCAGGGGTATGCCTGAGTTCATCAAAGGTGACACACAACTCCAAAATGTTTTGCTTTGGTTAAATACTTCCTATCCAAGTTTTTTGACATAGACTTCATCAAGTCTCTCTGGATTAATCTTCTCTCAGCTAACAACTGTAAATCATGGCAGTATGATCATTAAAAAAGATTTTTTTTTCCTGGTTGAGATGAATACCTATTTGAAAATGCTACAGTGTGTAGTGGGGAGCATTCTTATCAGCAAGGATAATGGAAGATTTCTGTATAAATCATTTCATGGGAGACAAGCAGAGTTTTGCTTTATTATGAGTTGGAGGAATTGCAGCAGCACTTAGCAAAGAGTATCTAAGACACATGGAACATTTAAGAATATAAATATACCACTGAATTATTAGGCACCTTTTCCCGTTGAAATAACTCATGCAAAATTCCTATTAGTTTCAAACTGTCTGCTGTAACTAGTGCATAGAATTATATTTGACCTAGGTCTGTAGTTGGCATTTTTGACCACTCAGAAGTGATACTATTGATAAAACAAAAAACAAATTAAGAGATTTCCAGGCAAAAATACTTGTCAGATTCACAATGGAAATTCTAAAAGTACCTTTGCAGTCAAATTTGAAACAGAATACTTTATTTTACCAATAATGTGTCAGTGATACTTTAAGGGGAAAGACATTTGATGTATGTCAATTTTATGAAAACTGACCATGTCTTCAGTTTTTCAGTCTTATGTTTCAGCATTGTAGAAGCAAATCAATATCTTGGTTTCCATATATAGCTGAGAATTTATCCACACTGGAATGTGGAGAGAGGCAAAAAAACTGTGATTCTTGGAGAAAATTAGCATTTTGTTGATCACCTGTTTTGAACCAAGGTTACGATGAATATTTTTATATATTCATCATTTCAGTTTAGCTGGTGAAGGATTTGATGCCCATTGAAATTAAGAAACACATGTACAATTCCCCAGTTATACAGTATAACAGAGCCAAGAATTTGTCCAGAACCAAGTTCTGGTTAACAGGCACTGCAGAAAACAGCTGAAGTTGAATCTCTTGAGCCACAGTTTTATTTCTGACCCATCCAAATTAAACCAACATTTACCAGGCAGATACACTGTGCAAAGTACTGTGTTCTCAGAGTTTACAACTCAGTAGGTGATAAGGAAAAACATCATGCATACTCATGTATATACAAGGAATCGTTTCCTGCCCCACTCTAGCTTGGATTTAATATGATTTCTGTATGCCCCATGTGGCATCCACACAAATCTGGATAATTTAGGTTATGGTATAATAACAAACAAAACCCAAGATCTCAGAGGTTTGATAAATTATATGCTCATTTCTTACATATTCTATATGTTTATCAAAGCTCTGCTAGCAGACTGTCTGCATTGTCTGCACTGCATGACCCAGGTTTCCATGTCAAGCTCCCTTGGGAATGTCAGTACCATGGGAAGGAAAAAAAAGAATGGCATGGTAACTTGTATCCTGGTTCCTAAAGATTTCATCCAGTAAGTGGTTCATACCACTTCCACTCCATGTTATTGGTCATAGTAAGTCACTCAGCCCCCACTAACTTTAATGGGGCAGGATGTACAAGATACCATGTGCATGGGAGGAGAGATAGAGGATGATGATGCTAACCACCGTGGCACTCTTGTTTTTTCCTCTGGTATAGGACTCATTAACCTTTACTGTAATTGTTATTAACAGAAATTCCACCATGGTTTTATTTTTTTTTAAGGATTATTTATTTATTGCAACAATTCTCAGTTGCGGCACACGAGATCTTCATTGCATCATGTGGGGTCTTTTGTTGTGGCTCACGGACTCTAATTGCAGCACCCAGGCTTTTTAGTGCAGGCACGGGAGTTGTGGCAACATTCTGTCTCAGGAAACTTCATTTCCTTTTCCAAGTGTGATTCCTTTCCCCTTTTCATTTTGAGATGACACTGCAATCAGTAAAGCCTGTATCAGTGTTTTTACTTGGCATAAAACCATTTGCTATTTTGTCCTTATCCTCTTGTTGTATGAATTAGGGGATTTATAATTTTTGAAACTTTAGTCTCTGAAAACCATAGATTTTAGGCCCTTTGCGGCACTTGGGATCTTAGTTTCCCAACCAAGGATTGAACCCATGCCCCTTGCATTGCAAGGCAGACTCTCAACCACTGGACCACCGGAAAACTCCCTCATTATGTTCTTTATTATGTCTCCAACACCTACCACAGTGTTTGGTGTCATCAATATTTGTTGAATGAATGGCAATGCTGTTCTGTTTGCATATTCACAATAGTTTTAGAGTCTAGGGTCAGGTGGAAAATTTAGAAAATCCTTCAGTGTCTGGATTAAGATCTCAAGAGAAATCCTTGGGCTCTTCTGACATATGATGCCACAAAGGATGTTTCAGGGGAAAAAAAAAAAAATCAAGTGAAGATTCCAATGCTCTAGAGAGCCTGAGTTTAACTTCAGAAAATGATTGGAAAATGTCCACCCATCTTTCATGAAATAAGGGCTTATTTTTCCTGCTTGTCAAGTTTTGTTGCACCAATCACATATAAACAGTCACATCCAAGAGACATGTTCATCAATTATAGAGTGCTCTAGCAGCATTCTATCTCAGGAAACTTCATAGCTTTTTCCAAGTGTGATTCCTTTCCCCTTTTCATTTTGAGATGAAACTCCAATCAGTATAGCCTGTATCAGTGTTTATACTTGGCATAGAACCATTTACTAACTGTCCTTATCCTAAAAAAGCATCCTCTTGTACGAATTAGGGGATTTATCATTTTTGAAACTTTTATCTCTGAAAACCATATTTGGGGTAGATTTTAGTACTACAGAACCTCTTCAATACATTTAAAAACTTAAAAAGAAATTTACCTGAGATAACGTTAAGCATGCTAACAAAAGAACCAAAATTCCTTTGCTTTGAGTCATATACTGCTGCTGCTGCTGCTGCTTAGTTGCCTCAGTCATGTCTGACTCTGTGTGACCCCATAGACGGCAGCCCACCAGGCTCTGCCATCCCTGGGATTCTCCAGGCAAGAACACTGGAGTGGGTTGCCATTTCCTTCTCCAATGCATGAAAATAAAAAGTGAAAGGGAAGTCGCTCATTTGTGTCCAACTCTTAATGACCCTGTGGACTGCAGCCCACCAGGCTCCTCCATCCATGGTTTTTTCCAGGCAAGAATACTGGAGTGGACCTAGTTATTTGGTCAGAAGCTCTGATTAGAAGTTATAAATGGGAGTAAGTAAGANTTTGTGTCTAACTCTTAATGACCCTGTGGACTGCAGCCCACCAGGCTCCTCCATCCATGGTTTTTTCCAGGCAAGAATACTGGAGTGGGTTGTAAACAATCTCAAAAACCTAGTTATTTGGTCAGAAGCTCTGATTAGAAGTTATAAATGGGAGTAAGTAAGATTTAATAAAAATTAAATTCTTAAAGATTTCAGGTTGTTTGGAAGACACATTTTTAAAAAAGTTGGGCTTGTTGGTAGTCATATATGCAGTAGATGGGTAACTGCTCCACAGAGGCTACTTTTGATGTATTTATAGGGACAAGAGTGGTTGCCAGGCAAGGGATGGAATGCTTGAAGACACTTGTGTTATTTGAAGTCCTTCTTAGCTGCACTCCCCTGCCATCCATCTTTGTTTCTTTGTTGAGTGGGAAATGGACTGTCTAACCCAATGTTATTGATCATAGATTATTGAAAAGTGAGTGAAAGGAAGGGGAAGACAACAAGAACAGAGAAGGTAGAAGCTGTAGAGGCTGGGGGTTGGGGGTGCGTGGAGAGAAAGAAGAGGGTGAGGAAGAAGGAAATTGTGTTCTCTGGAGCTGCCCAATTCCTTCACTCCTAGAGCTAGGATTCCTAATATTTTAATAAGTATTTTTTCCATAAATTGTTTTTCATTGGTAACCTGAGCAGGACTGTAGTTTTTGCAAACAGTGACCAAAAATAACCTTATTAGAATCATTTGTGTAAACAATGAGCTCTCATAGGGCATGTAAAAACGAACTGATGTGTACTGAACTTTTTAGGAAACACATCTGATAGACAATTGTTTCTGGACTGGACTTTTGTTTTCTGACCTTCTAGCATGCCTTGGTGGTGGTCTTCTTGTCACTCATGAGGCAGTGAGAACTGTTATGAACTGCCCCTTCTTTTGATATATTCAAATGCTTTAAAAAGAAAATGAAACAAAAACAATAGAAAACATCAACACTCTCCTCCACCATAAACCACTGCCTTTGCTTGCCTTGACATGAATATAGCCTTATGAGTTCTATTAGTCACATCTTCAGATATTTATTTTCTTTATGCAGTTTTATTTTTTATTAGTAATGTCTTCAGTTCAGTTGCTCAGTCGTGTCCGACTCTTTGCAACCCCATGAATCGCAGCATGCCAGGCCTCCCTGTCCATCACCATCTCCTGGAGTTCACTCAGACTCATGTTCATGGAGTCAGTGATGTCATCCAGCCATCTTATCCTCGGTCATCCCCTTCTCCTCCTGCCCCCAATCCCTCCCAGCATCAGAGTCTTTTCCAATGAGTCAACTCTTCACATGAGGTGGCCAAAGTACTGGAGTTTTAGCATCATTCCTTCCAAAGAAACCCCAGAGTTGATCTCCTTCAGAATGGACTGGTTGGCGGACACGACTGAAGCGACTTAGCAGCTGCTTCTGGTCGCAGAGGCAGTGGAGTATCCTGTGGTTCCAGCAGCTGCAGGAGTGTGACTATGGTTCCCACATCCTACAGCAACTCTAGCAGCAGCATGAATGGTTTCAACAACAATTCAGTCTTCCCAGTGTCTGCAGTAAGCATGTCCTAGGTTCTGGCCATACTACCTCCTTCTGTTTGCTCCTATAATCCTAGGGTTGGTAGAGCTTCTTACAGTTACTAAACTAGGGGTTATCTCACCTTTTTGCTCGTTCAGCCCTTCCAACAATAATAATTATTCCTTAAATAGTTAACCTGATTGAAACAATTGCCATGGTTTCTATTTTCCTGGTTGAAAAGTAGCTAAATACTTAAAATTACATCTACCCAATTGACCCAAGTATTCAACTTCTAAGGATTTATATACTAAGTATATAATCATTAGAGAGGGGAAAGAACTAGCCAAAATACTACTTATTACAGCATTGTCTGTAACAGTGGAATCTGGGAAAAACCTAATTCCCAAATATCCAACAATGCATCCATTAACAATAATGAGGTGGGAAAGACAAATATTAATGAAACAAAATGTAGCATAAAATCCAGAAATGGACTCAAACATTTACAGAAATGTAGTATATGACTAAAGTGGAATCTCAAATCAATACATAATAAGGACATTACAAGGAAAGACCAATATGAGGGATACAGACCAAAATCCCTCATGAAAAGAATATGAAAATCCTTAACAAAGTATTATCAAATAGAACCAAGCAATATATAAAAAGGTAATAAATTATAACTAAGTCCCTTGGACTGCAAGGAGATCTAACCAGTCCATTCTGAAGGAGATCAGCCCCGGAATTTCTTGAAGGAATGATGCTAAAGCTGAAACTCCAGTACTTTGGCCACCTCATGGGAAGAGTTGACTCATTGGAAAAGACTCTGATGCTGGGAGGGATTGGGGGCAGGAGGAGAAGGGGACGACAGAGGATGAGATGGCTGGATGGCATCACGGACTCTATGGATGCGAGTCTGAGTGAACTCCAGGAGTTGGTGATGGACGGAGAGGTCTGGTGTGCTATGATTCATGGGGTCGCAAAGAGTCGGACACGACTGAGTGACTGAACTGAACTGAAGTGTGATTTATTCTAGAAATGCAAGTTGACTTAACAATCTTAAGTTAATCAATATAATTCACCACATTAACAGATTAAAGGCCAAAAAAAGCATATGATCACCTCCATAGCTATAGAAAAAGTACTTGTTAAAATTAATGATAAAAATTTTCAACAGGGACTTCCCTGGTGGGCCAGTGGCTAAGATTCCACCTTCCCAATGCAGGGGGCCCGGATTTGATCCCTCAGGGAACTAGATCCCACATGCCTCAATGAAGACCTAGTGCAGCCAAATATATAAATAAATGTATTTAAAAGGGGGGAGGGGAACCCTTTCAACAAACTAGGAATAGAAGGGTACTTTCTCAGTCTGACAAAGTGTATCTACAACTTAGAGCTAACATTGTACTTACTGGTTATGGCTTCCTAGGCAACTCCATACACTGCAAAATTGTTCAAAATGGCATAAACTTTATGGAGAGCAATTTGGCAACACAGAGGCAGCCTGGGCCTTTACCAGTTTGCTCTCAGGTAAGGTCAAGAACAAAGCAAAGATGCTCACTCCCCCAATTCAGCCAACATTTTACTAGAGGTTTTAGCAAATACAAGGAGGTAAGAGGGGAAATTATTACCAAATTCAGACTTAAATTGAAGAAAGTAGGGAAAACTGCTAGACCATTCAGGTATGACCTAAATCAAATCCCTTATGATTATACAGTGGAAGTGAGAAATAGATTTAAGGGCCTACATCTGATAGAGAGTGCCTGATGAACTATGGAATGAGGTTTGTGACATTGTACAGGAGACAGGGATCAAGACCATCCCCATGGAAAAAAAAATGCAAAAAAGCAAAATGGCTGTCTGGGGAGGCCTTACAAATAGCTGTGAAAAGAAGAGAGGCAAAAAGCAAAGGAGAAAAGGAAAGATACAAGCATCTGAATGCAGAATTCCAAAGAATAACAAGAAGAGATAAGAAAGCCTTCTTTACAATCAATGCAAAGAAATAGAGGAAAAAAACAGAATGGGAAAGACTAGAGATCTCTTCAAGAAAACTAAAGATACCAAGGGAATATTTCATGCAAAGATGAGCTTGATAAAGGACAGAAATGATATGGACCTAAAANCATTTTAGAGCCACTTTACCCATCAAGTGGCTATGGTTACCAGGATCTTTGGTCATGCCTGGCTGTAAGGGTCTTTAGAGAATGCTAAGGTTCAAACTTTGAATTTTTTTGTACATATTTTAATCCTTTAAATATCATTATTAGAAGGTTCACATGTGTATTGTGTTCTCTCAAAAATAACCTCACTCTCTATTTTCTACTAAAAGCATAAGCTTTTCATGTTCTGCTTGCAGAATACTAATCTTGTTTTTTAAGAGAAGCTCATCTACTGTTAATAGAACACACATTGTCTTTCCCCCTCTTTAATCCATTATTCCAGACACCACGAATTACCCCATTAAACTCCTACTTGAGCACCCTGGATGGAAAAATAATTTGGAGTGTATTGCACTTAAAGAGAGGCTTGGACGAATTTAGTTACCAGACTAGCCATGCCCTCTTCTTCACAACTGACCTTCTTCTCAAGGCTTATATCTATTTATCTTTTTTTTTCAATCTGTGTCTAATGTTTGTTCTATACTTATAGAAAACAATGGCATCAGTTCATATGGATCAGCTGTAAGCATTTATAATTACTAGGGAAGGTTTGTAACCATTGCTTTCACTTCTGTTGGAGCAGAGCAGAAAATGAAGGGGTTTCCCTGGTGGCTCAGATGGTCAAGAATCTGGCTGCAATGCGGGAGACTTGGGTTGGATCCCTGGGTTGGGACGATCCCCTGGAGGAGGGTATGGAAACCCACTCTAGTATTCTTGCCTAGAGAATCCCCATGGACAGAGAAGCCTGGTGGGCTACAGTCCATGGGGTCCCAAAGTCAGACACAACTGAGCAACTGAGCACAGCACAGAAAGTGAAGGCTATATTTTTCTAGGTTTATTGTGATATACTTGACAAAAATTATATATATAAAGTGTACAACACAATGACTTGATGTGTAATGCAATATGAAATGGTTACCACAATCAAGCTGGTTAACAGATCCAACACCCTACACAGTTACCACCCCTTTTACATGTTGCCTGTGTTGAGAACTTTTAAGACTTTTAAGAACAGCAGACTTCAGGTACACAATACAGTATTTTTAACAGAAAGTGAAGCTTAATTGCTTGAGTAACTGGTCCTACTACCCAAAGGAAATGCCAAAATTCTTCCTTCACATTAAAACTGTAAATGCAAGGCCAATGCCTTCATAACTCATTAAATCTAAGTAACTGGCAGTTTGCAAGTCACTGAGAATAAATTTGAATGCTCTCAGTAATACACATAATGCATTATGTTTGCATCACTGGATTATTCAAAGGATAAAGAAATATTTAAATTTTAGTCTTTGGTCTTTTTATGTAAGGAATTTTTTGGTCTGTTAGAAAATAGAATCACCTGCCTATACCATACTTCATCTAGCAAAACAAAACCTAGTCCTTGAATTTTATTTGGTTATTCACAGAATGGGTACTCACTGAGTGCCTGCAGTGGTGGTCAACAGCGTGAGATCTGGAGAAGGAAGAACCAAGTGAAATGTTACCGTTCTGGAATCTTAGGTCCATGGCTCACAATCTCTAAGCCCCAGCCTCCTAACTTACAAAAATATGTGTGCCATATTGGGACCTACTCAGGTAGTTTTGAGACTTGAATGAGACAGTGTCCCTTAAACCTTGACAAAGAGATTTGTGATTTGAATCTTAAGATTTCTGGCAAAAGGAGAGAAGTTAGTAAATGTAACTGATTCTGATATCCCTGTCTAAAACACACTGGAGGCTTAATGTCCATGGAGGAGGATCGGGGAAGAGTTTATGCATGTCAAGGAGTTTGTGTTGAGATCTGTGTGGGACAGATATAGGAAAAGGTAGCCCTTGCTCTTTAGAATCCTTTGTAGTGAAAAATGACAGTAGTGGAAATAGAGATAAACATAAGAAACAGGCAGAAGTAATAAAATCCTATATGACTTTAGAAATGTAGAACCAGTTTACATGTAGGTGAAGGTATCAGGGAAACTTTTATGGAGGAGGTGACTTTGGATAGAAACAGAAAAACTGAACATTTAGATTTACGGAGGTACTATGAGTTTGGAGATAAAGCTCTGAGAATATAAAGATGTATTTTTCCCTGAGGGTTCCGTCCTCAGCAGAAGATGTGGAGAATAATGGTATCATATTTGGAAAGAGAAAATACCATTTATTTCTAAGAATTGGCATGAACTCCTCTCCTAAATGAATAGTTGTGGTAATTGCATAGGACCTAGGAAATTGGCTGAGATTTCTCTTGCACTTGTTAGGAAAATTAAAACCAAACTGGGTTTAAATTTTTAAATGTTCTTTCCTTTCAAGTTCTCTAGCTTGTTAAATAATTTTATAAAATTGTTGGTGTATTATAATTTTATAATATTGTCTTGGAAGAGTAAACAGACCCCATTCCTGTGTACTAAGGTCTTGGCTGTATTTAAACTTCTTCATCTCCTTTCCACTTGATTGTGCTTATAAAACACATGCCTGTCCTTGCAGCAGAGAGGACTGTAACAAGTACCTGGCACCTGAGATGCAATTAAATAGGAGGTGCAATTTAATCACACAGCCTATGCTGTGATTTATCTGCATCTGACTTAATCATTAGAACCTTTTGAAAAACCAGCACTTTATTTGAGGTCAATCTCCATGCTTGTTGCAGAGTCTAAAGTGACCATTAGTGCCTTGTGCTGTATTTCCAAATGGCATTTGGAACAGAAACAATTTATTGAGCACGTTTCCTACGTTAGCCACTGTGCTAACTGGATTATTTCAGTGCTCTTCTCAGTGATTCTGGGAGGTAGGTAATAGCATCATCCTTTTCTCCCTAATGGGATCATGAAAAGGGCTTAGGAAAAGGAACTGGTGCCAATCTCATACCCAGGTCCTGGCAAGGGTAGCCTGAAAACTCAGTTCTGATTTTAAGAACTGTGTTCTTAATTACTGTCTGAACTGAGGTTGCCTGAGGAAATATTACTCTTGAAGAAGTTACATTTGTACATGCATAAATATATTTCATACACTATATAAGATTTTCTTTGTTTATATTTCATTGTAACCTGCTTGTTAAGGGATCAAAAAAAGACATTTCTTATATTAAATTGAGTTTTAATACTTGTGCGTTTTTGCTAATGTTCAGTCAGAATGCACTGAGATGGATTTGGAAATGAAACCTCATCATTTTCTGAGGAATGCAACTAGATATAAAGCAATTGTGACGTAGTATAATCAGCAAAATTGTTGGACCATTGATACTCCTTATCAAAATTTATTCAGTGATTATGTTTTTGCTTTCTCTTCATGTGTTTGTTCAGGTCCCTGGCGCCTCAGCTTCCCTTGGGGAACCACGTGGTGTGACAGGAAGAGTATGTCTCCAACAATCAGGATTCAGCCCCTGGTAGCTGTGTTAGCTTCAGCAAATCATTAAACCTCTTAATGTTCCCGTTTTCTTATCTTAGAAGATGGACTAAAAATATATGCCTTCCAGAGTTAGTCTAAAATGGGAGCAGATGATGCATGAGAAGTACTTAGCAGTAGATCTGGGACATAATAATCTACCTACAAAGTGGAAATATTGTTTTTATTTTTAACCTGAAACTTCTGTCCCACTTTTTTTTTTTTTTCGTAGCAAGTGAATGATGCCTACTTTCCAGGTNTCTAAAATGGGAGCAGATGATGCATGAGAAGTACTTAGCAGTAGATCTGGGACATAATAATCTACCTACAAAGTGGAAATATTGTTTTTATTTTTAACCTGAAACTTCTGTCCCACTTTTTTTTTTTTTCGTAGCAAGTGAATGATGCCTACTTTCCAGGTGTGTGTGTGTTTGTGTGTGTGTATGAAATGACTAAATATAAATATGTAGACAGCATAGGACCTGGTAGGGTCTCAGTCATTGCATCTCCTCTATTCCCATTAATTCACGTTAAAAACACATTCCAGTCATCTTTATTTTCTTTTCCTTATTGGTGTTCCTATCTCTTTATTGTCTGCTGCAATGTGGTTGGCTTGTATGAACCTTGCAGTTTCTGAGTTTTAACTTTAATAATCAAGGAAGAGAAAAGCCCACACAAAATGCAATTTCAACAGGAAGAGAATAAGCCACTTTTCAAGCAGAGAGAGATGATGAACTTAAAATGTAGGTTCCTTTTCCATATTTCAGGGAACACTTTACATACAGTGCTGGGAGTGTAGCCAAAATGAGAAAGCCAAGAGTTATATCCAGCAGATATTATGAGAGGGTAAGTGGAGTCGCAGATATCCAATTACTTCGATAATAAAAGTACAGCATCCCATATCTTTCTATCCACATCTTTGTTTTAGAAGGAAGGGTGGAGGTTATGAAGCAAATCTTTAAAGCTTATTTGAAAAGCTTCTCTCTTTTCCTCTCACATTCTTCTGTTTGATAGTGCAGGTTTAAGCTCAAAGCCAGACGAACTCCTATACACAGCATTCTTCTTAGGAAATTCTCTGGAATCACATTTAATAGTGTACACAGATCCATTCAGTACATTTTTTGAACACTTACTACATGCTGGGCACTGTGGATGATGCTAAGAATTCAATTAAGGAATTGGAGGAAAGTTTCTATATGCTCACAGGCCAAATCTACCAATATTTTACCAATGTCTATGCACCTGTGCCCAAAACACTCCCTCTTTTCTTCTGGTACAGTAAAAATACCACTCCCGGTCCCCCACTGCCCTCCCTGCCAGCTCCTAATCGTGGCCTCTTCCTTCTGCTGAATAGTGTGTTGCATGCCTGCTCTTCGACTCAAACTTCAGTCTTGCAATTGCCCCCTGCCAATCAATTTTCTTCACTTTCAGTAAGCAAGATTATCCTTTTTGGTAAAGTAGGATCCCACTATCAAAATCTCTCTCCATGACTCACTTTACTCTCCTATAGCCCCATTTTTCTAATTCCTTCTCTTTTTTGGGGTGGGGGACAAAGTCCCTTGAAAGTGTTGTCTATACTCCATTTCCTTTCCTTCCAGGCTTTCTTGAAACTGCTTCATCTAAGCCTTCATCCCTGTTAATTCCTAAGACTGCACATGTCCAGGCTGTCTGGCAGTGGCCATATTGCTCCATTCTCAGTCCTCACATTACTAACCCAGCAGCAGAAATAGACCCTTATTTCCAGGATGCCGCCTTCTCCTGGCTTTTCATCTACCCCATAGGTGAATCCCTCTCAGACATCTCTGTTCTTTCCTCTTCATTTTCCCAAGCACTAAATGCCTGAGTACCCTGAAAGTCAGCACTCACAACTTTACTTTGTTTTCCTCATAACTGAATTCATCTATTCCAGTGTCTCCAAGCACCATCTATATTCCAGGAACTTCCAAATACATATCTCCAGTCTCAAAACTTTTTTACTAACTCTACAATTGTATAGACAACTCTTTACTTGATATTCCCACACCTGAAACTTCACCCAACTCAAATTTAACTCATCACTTCTATCTTTGAAATTTCTCTCCAAGAATTTCCTGTTTTGATCAGTGCAACTCTAATCTCTGAGCTATGGACGCCAAAAATGTCACCCTTGATTCCTTCCATTCTGTCCTCTTCCCATCCATTTTGTCAGCAAATCTAATCATCTCTATTTTAAAAATAAATACAGAATCTGACCAATGTCCATCACTGCCTGCCACAGCAATCACTGTATAATTCTATCATAATCACTTAATGCCATCATGATCTTTCACTTTCCTGCAATAATCTCTTAACTGTTCACCCTTGACCAATCTTTGCCAGGGTATTCTCTACACAACAGGCAAAGCACTTATTTTAAAACGTAGATCAGACGCTATCATTCTCTGCTTAGAACTCTCCAATTTGTTCCCACCCCAGCCAGAATAAAGTGAAAAGCCTCATCAACAGGGCTTCAGAGTGCTCTCTGCTCTTCTGTGCTTAGTCGCTCAGTTGGGTCTTCCTCTGTGCAACCCCTTGGACTTCAACCCACCAGGCTTCTCTGTCCACAGGGATTCTTCAGGCAAGAATACTGGAGTGGGTTGCCATGCCCTCCTTCAGGGGATCTTCCCAACCCAGGGATCAAACCCAGGTCTCCTGAATTGCAGGAGGATTATTTAATGTCTGAGCCAGCAGGGAAGCCCTTGTAGTGCTCTATNATACTGGAGTGGGTTGCCATGCCCTCCTTCAGGGGATCTTCCCAACCCAGGGATCAAACCCAGGTCTCCTGAATTGCAGGAGGATTATTTAATGTCTGAGCCAGCAGGGAAGCCCTTGTAGTGCTCTATATCATTGCAATATTACCTTTCTTCTCTTCTCCTTTTCCACCTTGCTCTAGTTACAATGCCTGATTCCTAGATCCTGTGATCCCAGTCTTTGCACCTACTGTTTCCTCTATCTGGAATGCTCTTCGTTCTCTTTTCATCATGGGTCCACTTATCAGGAAAGTGAAAAAGTGAAATTGCTAGTCAATCAGTCATGTCAAACTCTTTAGCAACCCCATGGACTATACAGCCCGTCAGGCTCCTCTGTCCTTGGAATTCTCTAGGCGAGAATACTGGAGTGGGTAGCCATTCCCTTCTCCAGGGAATCTTTCCAACCGAGGGATCAAACCCAGGTCTCCTGCATTGGAAACAGATTCTTTACTGTCTCAGCCACCAAGGAAGCCACTGTTTAATCACNATTCTCTAGGCGAGAATACTGGAGTGGGTAGCCATTCCCTTCTCCAGGGAATCTTTCCAACCGAGGGATCAAACCCAGGTCTCCTGCATTGGAAACAGATTCTTTACTGTCTCAGCCACCAAGGAAGCCACTGTTTAATCACCTTTGATGAAAAAGACTCCACCGTGTCAACAACTTCCCATTGCTGCAATGCAGGAGCCATCTTTAGCCCCTTCAACTGTAGATTCTTCATAACATCATCACCTATCATTTTTTTTGCGCTTTGTTTGTTTCTCACAGCTGGAACATCAGTTCAGTGCTGTGTCCCAATGCCTGGAAACAACCCCTGGTGCTGTATGAACTGAGTAAATATTTCTGAATGTTGATGAAGATGAATGTGGCCCCTTGCCCTCACAGAATTTACATTGTAGTTGGTGCTAATGACAAGTATAAGTAAGCAGACAGAATAGCATATAAATTTTAAGAAATAATTTTGATAAGTATTTCAAAAGCAATTGCCAAGGCATTGAGGTGGATATTGATAGGGGAAACTTAATTTAGATTGACTGGTTGGGGAGGCTTTTCTGAGGAGGTGGCAATTCATGATGAAAAGGAGCTAGACATTCTGAAATTAAAGGGAGAACATTTATTTCTTACACATGCCAAAAAATGTAATGATTATCAACAATTAGTCTATAACCTTCTGACAGCACATGTGCACACACCTTTTAGTAAAAATGTGTGTAGGGTTGGAATAGTAAAGAACATGTTTTTACTTAGTGGAGAGTAGGAAGAAAATCTTATATGGACCTCAGTGAGATGACTGTGTACATAAATAGGAAATCCTAACTCAGGGTATATAATAGGTATGAATCCAGCCTAATGTAAGGTACTTTTAGTCAGTCTAAATGTTTTGGATCTCCTTGAAAAGGAGTATTTGTTTTAAATTTAGGCTAGAATTAGAAATTAAATCCTTCATTCCAATCTTGTCTGGCATTAGGGAAGTAATAGATATGTGTTAAGAATATCTTTGAGGTTAGGGACTAGCTAGGTAAAAAGAATAATTTCAATGCCAGTATTAATGGTAGCCACAATTTATTGAGCAACTAAAGGAGCTCAGTGGTAAAGAATCCACCTGCCAAACAGAAGATGCAAGTTCAATATCTGGGTTGGGAAGGGGAAGGAAATGGCAACTTATAGCAGTATTCTTGCTGGGGAATCCCATGGTCAGAGGGCCCGGTGGGCTACAGTCCACGGGGTTGCAAAAGAGTCAACATAACTTAGCAACTAAATGGCAACACAAAATAGGAGTCTAGCACCTTAAAACAGAATTTCAACTCTGGTATCTCATTCAGTTTTGAAAACTATTGTTTAAGAGAATTGATTTAATATGCTTGGTGCATATATTAAGTACCAATTCAATCTTAGCTTTTAATAGTAATAATAAAACCATCATTTCTTTGTTATCAGATCCAATTACATATGAGAAAATTAATAATTAAAAATTGGTTACAGTAGAGCTGCCAAGTCATTCATTTTAAAAGCATCAGATCTTAGGTTAATCAGATTGGTCTGCTCTTTAATATGTATCTGTGTACTATCTTTCTCTTTTTTACATAATGACCTTGTTTTCCTGTCCTTCTTTTCTTTGGTGGTGGTTTAGTCACTAAGTCATGTCTGACTCTTGCGACCCCATGACCTGTAGTCCACCAGGCTCTTCTGTCCATGGGATTTCCCCAGGCAAGAATACTGGGTAGGTTGCCATTTCCTTCTCTAGGGGATCTTCCTGACCCAGGAATCAAAACTCCATCTCCTGCATTGCAGGCTGTCTCCTGTATGGGCAGGCAGATTCTTTACTGCTAAATCAGCATGGAAGGAATTGAGCTGGTGGCTCAGACAAGAAAGAAACTGTCTGCAATGCAGAAGACCTGAGTCAGTCCTTGGGTTCAGAAGATCCCCTGGAGAAGGAAGTGGCTACCTACTCCAGTATTCTTGTCTGGAGAATTCTATAGACAGAGGAACCTGGTGGGCTACAGTCCATAGGGTCACAAAGGGTCAGATATGACTAAGTGACTAAAATTTCCTTTCTTTACCCAATGATTTAATGTAACTGGTGCCAAATGAACTAGACCAGGCTCCCTTTATGGAATATGCTAACTGGCTGCTACTGCTAAGTCACTTCAGTCGTGTCCGACTCTGTGCGACCCCATAGACAGCAGCCCATCAGGCTCCCCCATCCCTGGGATTCTCCAGGCAAGAACACTGGAGTGGGTTGCCATTTCCTTCTCCAGTGCAGGAAAGTGAAAAGTGAAAGTGAAGTCGCTCCGTTGTGTCCACCTCTTAGTGACCCCATGGACTGCAGCCTACCAGGCTCCTCCGTCCATGGGATTTTCCAGGCAAGAGTACTGGAGTGGGGTGCCATTGCCTTTTCCCAGGTTTCTTAAGTTCACGGAACTTTCTCTTCATTGCTTCCAGCTGTCCATTGTGCTTGATTGTGTTATTGTCCTGCATCTGTTTCTGGTCCCCGTATCCACACGTCAACCTTCTTTGCACATTTCAGGAGTGAGTGTTCTGTACTCTCCATAAGCACTCATCTCCATCCTCTCACTGGGCACTATGATTCTGGCTGGCACACTATCTTGCAGCTTGTCTCCCCCCTTGGTTTCAGTTTGCAAGTACCAATATCTCCTGGCAGCTCTTTGAGCAGCTACTCATTGTCAGCCTCCTTCTGATGCACATGGTGCTCCCCTGAGTAGCCATAAACTATTCCCAGCTGCCTCCTCTACTTCTGGGTCTTGCCAAAGTTTTCTTTATACCAGCCAAGTGTCTAATCTTCAGAAAATTACTTGATGACTGCAGATGGATCTTTATCCCTCATGAGCTTTGTCCTTTCTGAACCACCACCAAGCCCACACATATTGGAAAAATTAGGATGTAAAATGCCTATGAAGACTCTAGGTAGTGTTTTAAAATTTTAAGTGCAGCTATGAAAGGCAAACACAAATGTTTATGAAATGTGTCATTCAGGAGTGTTGACTTTTATGACCCCAAGCCTCAGAATTACTTTTAACTTTATACTAATATGAAGGGGCAGGTATACATTACAGGTTCACATTTCCTTTGAGAAGAATCAGTAGTGTAATTGCCAACACTGAATTTCATCCAGCCTACTCAACCTCATGGTATAGATGCTACAGAACTGAAGATGAGATAGCTTTGGAATCAGAAAAACTTAGGACTGAGGCCAGAACCATCATAAACTAGCTATCTTGAGAAGTGACTTAAATATCTTTATCTAGGTTTTCTCATCTATAACAAGGGAAGGAGTAATTTGTAATTCATAATGCTGTCATAGGGATTAATTGAAGCATTAAACATGTAGTGTGAATGAATCTGGACTCATAAATCCAAGAGTGGAAGAAAACAAGGTTTTTTCATTTGCTGTAACTGGTCATTTCTGACTCTGAACCCTTCTTCTCTTGGGCTGGGAGAGAGACAAATATAAAAACTCAGGTTTTCCTCTCTATCTGAAATACTCACTTTCCTTGAGCAGCAATATGCACTCTTTGAGAGTATCGTGCAGTGGCTAGATTTTTGCTCTTTGGTCTTGGGGGGAATGTTAGATATCTTGTCTAAGGCCATAGATTAACCCATGTGGCCTCCGAGATGTCCATTGCCTCAGTATATGTGACCCCTTCAGATAGCAGGATTCTCAGATTCTCTCTTCGTTGCTCAGCTTGAGTGCTGAGTATTTGGTGATATCCTTTAGAAGTTCATATCCAGCCCTTTTGCCCAGGGAGTATGTTTTCTCTGCTCTCAGGATCTGTAGAACTTTCTTTCTTTGTTTCTTACCCAAAACAAAGAAAACATTTTACTAATATAGATATGGAGAGTGCCCTGCCTCTCCTAGTTGTTTAGTTTAATATGTACCAATACCTTTTCCCCATGTTTCTCTCGGGAGCATCCAGCTTTATTTGCTTAGTAGGTGTGGAAATTCTGAATACAATCACTCTTCCCTGAACTTCTATGAAGAAAGCAAACAGAAATTCTGTCATCAACCCTTGAATGAAAGTTGGGAGAAATGTGCATTTGTTGTTGTTCTTGCTGCTTATTTGCTTAGTTATGTCCAACTCTTTTGCGACCCCAGGGACTGTAGCCTATCAGGCTTTTCTGTCCATGAGACTTTCCAGGCAAGAATACTGGTGTGTGTTGCCATTTCCTTTTCCAGGTGATTTTCCCAACCCAGGGATCAAAACTGCATCTCTTGCATAGACAGGTCGATTCTTTACCACTGAGCCACTTGAAAAGCCCGAAGTGGGCATTAAAAGGGGCAAAATGTCAGAAAAGAAACACCTAAATTAATACTCTAAATTATTATCCTGCCTCACCTGTGAAAGCACAGTGACTGGTCCATAGTAGGTGCTCAAGAAACTAGAGCTGCTATTAACATTGAAAATGGGTTCTCTAATTCTGCTTTCTTTCCTCACAGAAATTGAATTTTCTGGCACCTCTCTGTGGAATATCATCTGATTCTGGGCAATCAATTTGAGACAGCTGACTGGGGTCAGAAGAGCAGTCTGTGGCTGTGGAACTGAGCAGATTTCATTGGAACAAAGTGATAGAGGGATGGAGAAGGATCCAACTTAAACTTTAGGTTTCCTGTATACCATGGAGTCCAGCCACCCACAAGTCACAGTCTCTCAGAAGACACCAGAGATGAGATCACTCTCTAGGGGACACTTAAGCCACTCACATATCACCTGCTGGTACATTTTGGCTTACCAAGCCTAATTAGTTTGTGAAGAGTTCTAATGAGGATGGGCATTTGCTTTTATGGATAGGCTAAGGATGGTCCAGCATCCTTAAGTGGTCAAAGGATAAGACGGTGATGGTTAGAAGAACCGATATGTCATAGGGGCAAGACTGCTCAATATTATTGAGGAATGCCAACAGCAAGAATTCTGCAGAAAACAGAAAATGTGATTGTCTCCTCGGGTAAGTAGTAGCAACTCATATTTATGTAGTGCTTTTCAGTTTTATAGCACTTTTATATACTTTAATTTTCTCTTACACCCTTATGATATTTGTCTAAAAATATGTTAGTGGTTCTGGTAATTTCTGCCTTATGGGTGAGGAAAAAAAAAAACAAACCACACATCAAAACCAAAAATGCAATGTTCAGAGGAAGTTACCTGAGCTCCACCAACTAAGAAACAGCTCAGAGCTCAAAAAAGGAGTGCTTTTTCCATGACATTCCACAGTGCCCTGAAATAAGTGGAAAAGATCCCTCTGCATCTAGTTTTTGGTCTGCAGTCTTAGGGTTAACAGGAGCTTTATATGCAATGGTGGCTCCTCAGAATTACTTTTTCTTAGTTCTTATATGGGACAATTACTGCTTTACAGAATTTAAAAAATTCAAATGAAAGGCTTTGTTTGATTCTTTAATGTTATTTAATATTTGGATCAATTTGTGTGCTTGACCATAGCGCGCGCTCTCTCTGTTTTGTTTTGTTTTTCCCCTACCGTTTGATCTTTTCTCATGCCTAGACTAGTATCTTAACCTTGTCATGTTTTATTAATTATTTTCTATTTTGTATAACACTTTTAAATGAGAATCAGAAAGCATGGAGAAAAAATGGTGTGGTTTTAAAAATAAGTCTTGCCACAAGCAAGTGAAAGTGACTGGATTCTGATTGTATTGTCTATGCTCTTTTTATTCAGTTACTTAAAGACCCTTAAAGAATCTCAGAGCAGATTTTCTATGTAATTTCCACTAAATACCTTGATCCTAAGTTGAGTCAGCTAGAACACCCTGGTATTTCAACATTAAAAAGTCACTGAAGATGGTATGCCACGTTAACCACAGACACCATTTTTTAATTCTAAGAGATGCTCTGGAAAAGCAGTGAAGTAATGTAGACTCACTTCTAGAGTGTAGATCACTGATTAGTGACCTTATGATCAGGCTTTGTTCCAACCCTGGTAGAGTATTAGAGCTAACAGGTTGTCTTCAAACTGGACTCAGAAAATTTAGTTTGCACTTCTATCTCTAACTGTGATTCCTAAGGGGTGATAGAGTGATATGATAAAGCTACTCTGTTAATGAAAGATGTCCAATAGCTTCACTGTCTTATACTTCAGGTTTGTCTTTGACCTTGGCACTTTGTGTTTGAAATTTGTACTTCTCCCTAGCTAACTTGGACATGTCCTTCCATGACCTACTACTCCAGGAGTACGTGAGCAACAGGACTTAGTTAGCATGGATGCCTTGGCATTCCGTGCTGATTCTTGCTAGCTGGCTGGTACTCTGCCTTCTCTATGGGGGAGAACAGTGAGAAAGATTTCACTCAGGTCAGCCTTACCATGGGTGGAAGGTGCCGGTTAGAAATACTTCACCTTCAGTTGATACTACCTTTGGACAAAAAGCCTAATGGAAATTGCCATGGAGTATCTTATCTATAAGGTAAAAGAAAAACAGCCCTGGCTAAGATGGGGTTTGAATCAAAGCGTTCTCTAAAAGAGAAATATAAGTAAAGTGAGCCTGTGTAAAAAGAACACACTGCTTTTCTTTGATTAAATCATATACCTTGATCTGTGAGGCTGCTCAGTTTTATATTAGGAGATATGGGCCAATTTATCTTTATTTTATTTTTATTACTTTAGTATCTTTTACTCAATTGCAACTGCAATATAATCATATAAATTACTGGGATTATACATTGGTATAATCTTCTCGGATGTAGTTAATGCTTCTTCCTTTTCCACAGAGTTCCAGAGTTGGAGCAGATTTCTATCTTTTACTGAGAAACAAGGTTGGGAATGCACATTCATGTTCTTTAACAAAAGAATCAGTTCCACTGGAGGAGCCACAAAACATAGAGGCGTTTATCAATATACCTACTCCATATATTTTTTTAAGTGTAGTCAGTACAATGAAAACTCTATTGATTTGTTTCTGAGCTCTGTCATCATAATAAAAAGTCAGGCTGTTTGGTTTCTGTAATTGATGAAGTCCTGCCACTCAGTTTGTAGAACTATAATTATTATACTTGCTCTTCAGCTAAATAAGAATGGTTTCTTATGTTACATTATGAAGCATTTTTTGTTCAGTTAAAACAGTGAAGCAACACGAGTTAAACTGTCTTACAGGATAATCGCTATAATTAAAAGCATCTTGAGATAGGAAGAGGCTGAAGAGGCCATCAGTCGGTCCTTTTTCTTGCCTTATATTTACACCAAAACCTTCAGGAATGCTTTGATTATACAAAACATTATTTTTATTTTTGCCTCATATGTAATTTAATTGTTAATCTGTTACCCTTGGATGTGCCCTATCATTCTATTTGCTGTCTTAGATCAAGATATAATGCATCTCTTTAGAATGACACACTTAATATTAACCTCTTGTGTAGACTGAAGGCTGCTGCTGCTGCTAAGTTGCTTCAGTCGTGTCCGACTCTGTGCGACCCCACAGGCAGCCGACCAGGCTCCGCCATCCCTGGGATTCTCCAGGCAAGAACACTGGAGTGGGTTGCCATTTCCTTCTCCAATGCGTGAAAGTGAAGTCACTCAGTCATGTCCAACTCTCAGCGACCCCATGGACAGCAGCCTACCAGGCTCCTCCATCCATGGGATTTTCCAGGCAAGAGTACTGGAGTGGGGTGCCATTGCCTTCTCCAAAATATGTCCAAATAATATTGAATGATTATTAAAATAGTCCCTTAGCCTAGAAGTTTGCCTTCTAATAATCACACCAGAAAATTTCACTGTGACTTTGAAGATTGCTAGTAAAACTATTTGTGTATGACCCCAAAGGTGCTTGTTGTATAGTTCTATATAATTCATTACTTCCCCAAGTCACTAATTAGAGCCAGGGGTCCTAGATTTAAGATGTGTGTCCTTAGTGAATGAAAAGGGGGATGTGGCTACTCTCTTCATCTCAGAGTGGCATTTGCTCTTTAGACATGAACTCTGCAGAAGCCTTGTTTCACTGCATTTTATGAGAAAGTTGCATGCTTTTTGAATTTTTGAGATGTTCTCAGGACCCTCATCAGTATCAAGATCCTGCTGTTTTGTAACTTAAAATGCCTTAAAAAATATGTTTTGGCTAATTTTTCCCCTGGTTTCTTCTTCACAGCTTGCACACTCCCTCTAGAGATTGTAGCTGTGTGTGGCATGGTTACCTACAATAGAAAGGGTTCACACGTATGATTCCATAATGAGTTGTTATTCCATCCATTAGCTAATGGTACCTTTCTATTATTTGCTAATATCACCTTTCTTTCTTATTAAATTAAACGTACATTTTGGTACCTAATCTTTTTTTTTTCCCTTTCTTGCAACTTTCATTGATCCTTCTCCAGCTGAATAGGTTTGTATTTATGATCATTTTTATATATTACTTGAACCTTTTCAAGTTTATCTCATCTTGTTATTTCTTGCCCTATAAGTCAAATCTTTCTTTTTCCTTTTATATGTTTGCTCTGTCCTGCTTGGTACTGACTCTTAATTTATTACGTCCTGTGATTTAAAGCATTTCTTTCTACTTCTTCATGTAGATCATTATTAACTGCTTAAAAATTCAGTTCATTTCAGTCACTCAGTTGTGTCCAACTCTTTGCGATCCCATGAATTTCAGCACGCCAGGCCTCCCTGTCCATCACCAACTCCCAGAGTTCACTCAGACTCACGTGTCAGTGATGCTATCCAGCCATCTCATCCTCTGTCGTTCCCTTCTCCTCCTGCCCCCAATCCCTCCCAGCATCAGAGTCTTTTCCAGTGAGTCAACTCTTCTCATGAGGTGGCCAAAGTACTGGAGTTTCAGCTTTAGCATCGTTCCTTCCAAAGAACAGCCAGGGCTGATCTCCTTCAGAATGGACAAGTTGGATCTCCTTGCAGTTCAAGGGACTCTCAAAAGTCTTCTCCAACTCCACAGCTCAAAAGCATCAATTCTTTGGTGCTCAGCTTTCTTCATAGTCCTACTCTCACATCCATACATGACTACTGGAAAAACCATAGCCTTGACTAGACAGACCTGTGTTGGTATAGTGATGCCTCTGCTTTTGAATATGCTATCTAGGTTGGTCATAACTTTCCTTCCAAGGAGTAAGCGTCTTTTAATTTCATGGCTGCAGTCACCATCTGCAGTGATTTTGGAGCCCCCCCAAAAATAAAATCTGACAGTTTCCGCTGTTTCCCCATCTATTTGCCATGAAGTGATGGGACCATATGCCATGATCTTGGTTTTCTGAATGTTGAACTTAAAAATTAGCACAGGTTAATTTTTGCTTCCATTATTTTTCCAGCCACTTAAGATTTTGCAAGTCATTGCTTCTCTAGGTTTCTTGTTCTTCTTCTGAGTTATCCTATGAAGCAAATTTTTATATTAACAATGCACAAAATGTGTTAGCTAGAACTCACTGGTTAAATTGAGTCCAGCCTTTAGATTTAATATATATCTAAGGAAATCAGTTTAGCTTGCTAAGATTTGCCTATGTAGAACATTTATGATTTATTTGTTAATGCAATCTTTTAGTAAGATTTTAAAAGCCCTGTGTGTATATGTGTGTGACAGAGATATAACTTTATTGATTCCCCTAATCAGTAATGATTGCCATTATCATCCTTATCTTTTTTAGAAAAGGTCATATCAACAAATAATAGTCCTTGGAAAACAAACAAAATGCTTGATAGGGATGATCAATGCCCAAATAGAGCAAATATTTAACTAGTTCCAAAATAACTGCTCTTCTAAGGTCCTGTAATCATCCTGAGATGACAGGTACAGGCTGGCTTGCATTTATTCTGTGTAAGTGTGAAGTCACAGACATCTATAAAGTCTGAATAGTTATGGCTTCATTAGTGATAAGTGAATGAAGTACAATATGCAGAGCCACATGTTCAGTGAGGAACAGAATCCTCCTTTTTATTTATCCTATTTTGATTAAGTTATAAGTATAGAAAAGTCTCTATTGTTCAACTGATCCAATGTAACATTTACAATACCTACTAAGTGCAGAGCATTATACTAAGTCTGGAATAATACAAATATTTTTCATGTTAACGATCATCCAGAATTTTACTTTTTCCTCAGCAATGTATACCCTCGTAATCGTCACCTGATAAAATATGACACGTTACTGTTTCTTCTACTCTCACCGACTGAGTATTTCAATATTGATTCCTAATGACTTGTAAGAGTGCCTGGCATACACTATATGTTTAACAATTATTAGTTAAATAAGCACATCAGTTCCACCGTATTCTGTTGGTCACAAGGGTGCAGGAGGGACTATACAAGTGTTATACAAGGGACTGAAGGTCTTTGTGGGAAATCCTGGAGGCTGGCTATGGCAAACAGCATCCATATACTCATAAAATTATCCACTGCATCACATTTTCCATATGTGTGACCTCTCCACCTAGTCGAAAACACTAAAGGGCAGTCTACCAGGGCCACGCCCTTCTTATTTACATGTACTTTCTTTTATTCCCTCTCAGTAAGGATTTCTTAGAAGAGCCAGTCCATGTAGAAGTCAGAATGTGATACCCATCATAGTGCATCATAGTACTTCATACTTAGGGTGATTTTTCCTCTCTCCCTTCTTCTGACCCCGATCAATGCTTAGCTGTCACTCACCATTTCTTATCTGCCATATCTAGTCCACCAACAAATTTAAGCAAATAAACTGGCTTCACAGCTCTGGAATCCATTTACTGCCTAGTTTAAGCTACCACATCTCTTTATGGAACCAGCTGCATGAGCCTCAGCATTATTTTCCTGGCCACAAGTTGTTTCTCCCTCCAGTTCATTGTTTGGGGATAGTCAGAGTTAGTGTATCAAAATGCAATTTCATTAATGTCCTTCCTGTGTAAAGTCCTTCAGTAATTAACATAAGGCACAAAACTTTGCCAGAACCTATATGCTTTAAATTATCTAGGTTCTTTCTTCATTCCCTAGATGATATTTTGCCCCTGTGCCTTTCTTTGTCTGTGTTTCAGCCCAACTGTCACCTATGTGGTTTTTGAATGTTCCCATGTTCTTTCTTAACTTGAGCACCCAGTACAGGATTTCTCTCCCCACCTTTTGACCTAGTTAATCCCTCTCCATCTCTCAGATGTCAGCCAATTTGTCTTCTCTTCGTGTGAGTTGCTCTGATCCTTGGGCTTAGATTTTCCAGGAGTATTCTCTCAACATTTAGTATATTTTTTCTTCATGTGACTCATTACACTATAATTTTTACATATATATGTACATACGTATATAACTCATATACTCAAATATGTAACTCATTTATAATTATATATTTGAGTGATTTATTTTGATTGTCTGGACTATAAGCTTCATAAGTCAGATATGAGTCTATTTTAGATTTTATTGGATTTCCAAAGTACATAGTAGTGCTTCAAACTATTATATAAATGACTGACTGAATGAAATTTGTTTCATTTTCTTCTCTTAGGAGGAAAGCAGATCTATCACTGGAGAAATGTGTTTTTTATTTTCCCTTTCATTTATAAATTCTCGTGATTGTAAGTCATGAAAATGCCCTTTCTTTGGTTTGACTCCATCCATCAGATAAGAACTATACCCTTAGGGAAACAATAAGGAACAAGTCAAAACTAATTAATGTGCAAAATATTACCATGGCAAATCTCCACTATAGTCTTCATCTTATCTTTTTCCTTTCTTGATAATACTTTTTCATCTATTATTTTCAGAATGAAAACTATTCATGATTTCCCTTCTTTTTTGTCTAAGCAAGAGAAGAGTTGGTATACTGAAAGAGATTGGATTATGTTGAACATTAGAAGCAAAATACCTGCATACAGATCCTTTGAGTGAGATTAAAACAACTTCTTTATAGTAACATTGTTTTGTAAAATTTCTATTCTATTCCAGCCACTGTTTTAGGGACTTCATCTCATATATCTCAATAAATGTCATAAGAAATCTTTGAAAACCTTATCAGATATTTCTGTTGTAAAGAAAAAGAAAGAAAGACTCAGAGAAATTAGGTAACTTCCTTAACGTCGCTCTAGTTTAATATAAGGCTTCCCAGGTGGCTCAGTGGTATAAATAAATAAATAAATAAAAATCCTCTTGCCAGTTCAAGTTCAGTCTCTGGGCCCTATGTTGGACAGATCTCCTGGAGAAGGAAATGACAGCCCACTCCAGTATTCTTGCCTGAGAAATCCCATGGACAGAGGAACCTAATGAGCTACAATCCATGGGGTCACAAAAGAGATGGCCACAACTGAGCAACTGAACAACAACAATCACTTGGGGAAGGGATCAGAGTCTTCATCATTTTTCACTGTGTGCAGATTAGCTGGCTGCATTGNGACAGAGGAACCTAGTGAGCTACAATCCATGGGGTCACAAAAGAGATGGCCACAACTGAGCAACTGAACAACAACAATCACTTGGGGAAGGGATCAGAGTCTTCATCATTTTTCACTGTGTGCAGATTAGCTGGCTGCATTGTTCTCCTTTTCCGACATTGTCTTGTTTGTGTAGCCTAGTCACAAGTCTGATGTGGAGAAAGGGTCTTGATATCCTTTAATTACATACTCATCATTTCCCTACCCTTAATCCAATAAAAAAATGAACATGTTCAGTTCAGTTCAGTCGCTCAGTCGTGTCTGACTCTTTGTGACCCCATGAATCGCAGCACACCAGGCCTCCCTGTCCATCACCAACTCCTGGAATTCACTCAGACTCGTGTCCATCGATCGAGTCCATGATGCCATCCAGCCATCTCATCCTCTGTCGTCCCCTTCTTCTCCTGCCCCCAATCCCTCCCAGCATCAGAGTCTTTTCCAATGAGTCAACTCTTTGCATGAGGTGGCCAAAGTACTGGAGTTTCAGCTTTAGCATCATTCCTTCCAAAGAAATCCCAGGGCTGATCTCCTTTAGAATGGACTGGTTGGATCTCCTTGAACATGTTAAGCAAGGCTAAACACACATCTTAGAAAACATGCAGAAGCCTATGGTTTTGGAATTTAAGTAGTGTAAAGATTAGAGGTTAACATATAACTCAGCCCTAAGGTCAAGAGGCTGCTTATACTTCATGACTTTCCCCCACATGGCCAAAATGTTATCTTGTAATCTTACCCACTTGAGATTTGCAGGTTAAATGACTGACCTTGAATTTCTCTTTCCAATCCAAATTCTGTTGTAAATCATCCACTTCGAGTGGTGAGACCCTCGAGTGTTACTTGGTAAACAAATAATTTCTAAACTGTATCTCATTACTGATGTCTCTGTGTGTGTGTGTGTGTGTGTGTGCGCGCGCACGCTTAGTCGCTCAGTCGTGTCTAACTCTTTGCCACCCCATGGACTGTAGCCTGCCAGGCTCCTCTGTCCATGGGGATTCTCCAGGCAAGAATTCTGGAGTGGATTGCCATGCCCTCCTCCAGGGGATCTTCCCAAATCAGGGATCGAATTCAGGTCTCCCGCATTGCAGGCAGTTTCTTTACCGTCTGAAAAGTCTCTAGCGGTTGTTAAACCTTTTGTACTAGTTCATTTGATTTTTGTTTTTCTGTTGTGAAAAACTGGGTATATTAACCTTATATGACACTGTAGAAAGGACTTGTACCAATATTCACAGTCTCAAGACATTATAGAGTTTCCTTCCCTAAAAGATGTAACAAGAGACAGATAAGTCAACTTCTCTGGTGTCACAGTTTCTTTAGAGTAATTATAGTAGTCTGAATCTCTAAAGATTTCTTTTATCCCGAACAAATTCTCTTTTCTCTTTCCCCAGAGACTTAGTTTATACATCTACTAGGCAGTCACCAGTAAAAGTTGTTTTTCAAATGACAGAACCCTCAAATTCATGGATATGGCACAAAAGAGAATTTGGATAGCCCCTAGCAATGCTTCTTGTAATTGAAAATCTGGCACCATACTTTATCAGGGAATCATACTAAAGGATGAAATAAGGGGATTTTTCTAAACCACTGATAAATTGGCAAAGTGTCTAGTTAGCCACAAGTACAAGAAGAGGAATCGAATGTGGCTGTACAGATGTAGAGTGTAAGGACTTTGATGAAACTAATTAAACTGAATTTTCCCTTGGCATGGATATCCATGTAAGATATTTATCTTCCATTTTGGAGGAAGCGAAACAAAGTCAAATCAAATAATCTACTGCTTTTTCTCTATGTGAGCTTGCAAAACCTGGCAGCAAGAACAGATCAAGAGGCCACTCCATGCTTCTCTCACCTAGTAAGAAGAGTTGTGTCCTAGAGAAAATATGTGAATCCTAAAGACTTGCATCTCTGGATTCAGGTCTTATCTGTGCAACTGGGATCTATTATCCTGGAAATAGTAAATAGCTTCTTTACCTTTCATTTCCTTTTCTGACTTTTCCAAGGTGGTTACATAATTTGAGCTAGGTCGGTACACATATTATCATAATTATACATTTATTTGCTCATTTTTCTTTCAAGTCTCTAAGTTCTATGAAAGAAAGGATAATGCCCATCTTTTCATATTGTACTTGAAGGTTCTTTGCTGTGACTGGGAATAGTATGTGTCCAGCAAATACTTGTTGAATGATTAACATTTTAGAACATAAAATGGTGTCTAGTACTTAATAGATATTTGAAAATTCAGAGATCTTTTTCCTTTTTGTATCCTTCCCTTGCACCTGAACTATGTTTTTAAAAAAAATTACATCCAAATTGGGCATACTGATTACTGATTACTTTCCTATAGTCTTAAAATCCAAACCTGCATTTCTCGACCCTGAGTTTGGATGCTGGGGTTGGGACTCTGCAAACTACATTTCTTAAGACTTCTTGCCAAATGGCTTCTTGCCAGATGGTAGTTTCAGTCCATAAGAGGCACCAGATGGAGACTGAAAGGCAGGAGAAGGGCAGGAGGTACCTTCTCACTGTTGTCTTCCTCTTGTCAGTAATTCTTTGGCAGAAGTAATTACCTGCAGGCTCTTTCAGGCTCATGTCCTCTCTAAGGTAGTACCTCCTACTCATAGGTCTAAACAGCAATTGTCTCTAGATTTTCTTCCTTGAGCTTTTAAATTCTAGCTGTTTCACCTCTTCTTTTTTGTTTCCCAAGCAATGTAGATGATAGCCACTTTCTGAAATTACTGTCTGTGGTTTTACTCAGTGCTGCTTTTAGATTCTTAACTTTTCAACACCTATGGGATCAATTTTCCATAAATTAAATTTCTTTCTGCTGAAAGGTCTGATAAGGCTTTGGTTTCCCTGAATGGATCCTGATTGAGATAATGTGCTACTGTGATTACATACATGCATAATTTAACAATGTCCACAAATAAATGCTCATGTATTGAATGTATTGAATTCTGCCAATTTGTCTGCCAACATGTCCATATTTGGAAAATCTAAAGATGAATAGATATAGCCTGTGTCCAAAGGAAGTAAGAGCCCAGTGGGAGAGCAAAAAAGTCTGATCAAACCACTTTATCACAGAGTTTACAGATGTATGTTCAAAGTTCTAAGGACAAATAGAACATTGAAAATTAGCAGAATCATGGCAGATAAGAAAGATAATGTTATTAGAAGTTTTGAAGGAGTAGGTGAAAAGTCGTTAAAGGATCCTGAACGGAATTTACAGAAAATATTGACATATATACATGAGACTACGGATAGATTTCTTAAATAATATTTTTATTTTGCCATGGTCAATAAATAAATAAGTATCAAAAAGTTAATATGTTGAGACTTAGAATGTTCCCTTTAAATAAAGAAAGTAAACTCTTTCCTTTTAGTAAATGCTTCCATATTTTACTTTAGAGCTTATAAACTCTACTTCACTAAACAAGATTTAGAGTTTTTAAAAACTAACAGACTAGTCTGAGAAGTGAATAAACTAATTTTAAATGAATTATGACTTCTGTACAATCTTTGGATAAGAAAGACCAATGGTAAGCATAGCCTCTTTATGAAGACAGAAACACAACAAAACCTGTGTGGACCACCTTAACAATAATCATAGGCTTGACTTGAAGGTTGTAAGTCTGGTGCTTTAATTCACGTCCTGAAAGTGCCTTAACTCCTGGGATTCATCCCCTTGACCAAGCTATAGGAGGTAGAGAGGCTAAGCAATATTCAAGATGTTGTCCAAGAGAAAGTGCTGATATCCTTTGCCAAGTGGAGTCTCCTGTAGCTTATTGCATGCGTGCTCAACTGTGTCCAACTCTTTGCGAACCCTTGGACTCTGGCCCACCATGCTCCTCTGTCCATGGAATTTTACAGACAAAAATATTGGAGAGGGTTGCCATTTCCTTCTCCAGGGGAGGGATTGGACCCACATCTCTTGCATCTTCTGCTGTTTCTTTACCACTGAGCCACCTGGGAAGCCATCCTGTAGTATTAAAAATGTCTTGATTTTGGAACTGAGGTGGGACAATATGAGTGATGGATGCTATTACTTTCTACTTTCCCATTGAATCTCCTAATAAATAAGACTCTGCTTTTAAGCATCTAAATATGATGAATAACAAATTTAGCTAACCAATGGTTAAGGATACAAACAGCAAGTTTATTTCCACCACTGAAATCATTAAGTCACATAAGCTCGGCTTCATCATGACATAATTTGGAGCGGCTGAGGTTTTGGGTCTTTAGCCCAGAAAAAGCAAAGGCCAATGTTATTTATTAAATCACCCACCCTGATGACCTCTTCTGAAGGTGATCATCTGCAAAGACCTATTTCAGAAAAGAGTCACATTCATAGGTACTGGAAATTAGGACTTCAGCATCTTTTGGGAGACACAGTTCAGCACACAACATGGAATAAATCTAAAAGAATAAGCACAAAAATTTAATTGCACTGTATCTTTAACATATAAAAGAGAATTCTCAGTGTGAAAAAGTATATAAGATCCAGCATAAGGAAAATATTTTGTTCTAAGTCTGTATCGGTTTTTTGTTGGGCAGAGGTTGGGGTACATACACACTAGCTTTTTTCACTGAGAAGACCTAGAAACAGTATGAATCCATAGCCCAAGTATATACAGCATATTTAGCATATTATATTTACCTCCCAAAGCATATGTACATCTGCAAAGGAACCAATTATCAAAGAAAATTTAGGCGTAAATAGTGTGGTTCAACTGCAGAAAACTCTCTAATAGGTACCATCTGTCTTTATTTTTCAAACGCATTTGACTGGGCGCCTTAGCTTTACAGTACTTTTCTCATTTGGTACTTAACATCAGTCCTGTTTAAATACCTCAACACAGTAAAGTCTGGAAACAGATTTAATTGGATGCACAGATCAATATCAGCGACAGAACAGAAAACTTTCAGGACCTAAAGCAGGCATTGCACTGGTGCTGCTGCTGCTGCTAAGTTGCTTCAGTCGTGTCCGACTCTGTGCGACCCCATAGATGGCAGCCCACCAGGCTCCCCTGTCGCTGGGATTCTCCAGGCAAGAACACTGGGGTGGGTTGCCGTTTCCTTCTCCAATGCATGAGTAAAAAGTGAAAGTGAAGTTTTCCAGTCGTGTCTGTTCACGAACCCATGGACTGCAGCCTACCAGGCTCCTCCATCCATGGGATTTTCCAGGCAAGAGTACTGGAGTGGGGTGCCATTGCCTTCTCCGGGCATTACACTAGGCTATGGTAATGAATTCACAAGTTTAGATCAAAAAGTGTTAGCTTTATCAGTATTTAAAAGCTACCTTCCCCAAATGCTATTTGAAAAAATAATAGAAAATGTGGGGGAAATAATTTAACTTGAAAAAGTCAATGTACCTTTGAATAGATTTGCAAAATATTGCTTGGGTTTTTCTTCATATAATAACCCTCAGGAATAAATAAGTGTAAACTTTGAACCCTTGTGAGTCATTCAGTCCAAACAGCTTCAAGAAAATGTCTGATTGGATTTATGCACATAGTTTGATAATAAATTATTTGTTACTTGCAACAGTCTTTGCCCCAGTTGACCACTAATACATAGAAAAAATTGTGAATGACAAAATCAAATACTTTTTAATCAGCTGCCGAGGGAGGAGAATAGTGCTGGAACAGGCATAGTTCTTCATTGCAATGATGAATATGATAACTTATTTTACATGTTAAAGAAACAAGAATAGCAAAGCTTGCTGGGAAAACAGTAAGTTAGCCTATCCCCAGTGTGCTTCAATAGAAGAACTGAAGAAGTAATTCAAGAAATGTATTCAAGAGGGAAATAGTCTTTTAATATTAACTAATGCTAATTATAGGTAGCTCACATTATCATATGAAGCAATAGAACCTTTACTGATTACTGATTAGTGCAGTCTTTTCTTATATCTGAATCACCATTGTAATTATTTTGTCCCTTTATTTTGTACAGTTACTATTTTCCCTTAAAATGTTTTTTGCAATACTTTTAAGTCAGTTCAGTGCTCAGTCATGTCTGACTCTTTGCGACCCCATGGACTGCAGCACGCCAGGATTACCTGTCCATCACCAATTCCCGGAGCTTGCTCAAACTCATGTCCAGTGATGCCATCCAACCATCTCATCCTGTTGTCCCCTTCTCCTGCCTTCAATCTTTTCCAGCATCAGGGTCTTTTTCCAATAAGTCAGTTCTTTGCATCAGGTGGCCAAAGTATTAGAGGTTCAGCTTCAGCATCAGTCCTCCAAAGAATATTTGGGACTGATTTCTTTTAGGATTGACTGGTTGGATCTTGCAGTCCAAGGGACTCTCAAGAGTCTTCTCCAACACCACAGTTCGAAAGCATCTGTTCTTCAGTGCTCAACTTTCTTTATGGTCCAATTCTCACATCCATACATGACTACTGAAGAAACCAGAGCATTGACTAGATGGACCTTTGTCGACAAAATGTCTCTGCTTTTTAATATGCTGTCTAGTTTGGTCAAACTTTTCTTCCAAAGAGTAAGCATCTTTTAATTTCATGGCTCCAGTCATCATTTGCAGTGATTTTGGAGTCCAAGAAAATAAAATCTGTCATTGTTTCCATTGTTTCCCCATCCACTTGCCATGAAGTGATGGGACCAGATGCCGTGATCTTCGTTTTCTGAATGTTGAGCTTTAAGCCAGCTTTTCCACTCTCCTCTTTCACTTTCATCAAGAGGCCCTTCAGTTCCCCTTTGCTTTCTGCCATATGGGTGGTGTCATTTGCATATCTGAGGTTATTAATATTTCTCCTGGCACTCTTGATTCCAGCTTGTGCTTCCTCCAGTCTAGCGTTTCTCATGATGCACTATGCATATAAGTTAAATAAGCAGGGTGACAATATACAGCCCTGAGGTACTCCTTTTCCTATTTGGAACCAGTCTGTTGTTCCATGTCCAGTTCTAACTGTTGCTTCCTGACCTGCATACAGGTTTCTCAAGAGGCAGGTCAGGTGGTCTGGTATTCCCATCTCTTTCAGAATTTTCCACAGTTTCTTGTGATCCACACAGTCAAAGGCTTTGGCATAGTCAGTAAAGCAGAAATAGATGTTTTTCTGGAACTCTCTTGCTTTATCCATGATCCTGCGGATGTTGGTAATTTGATCTCTGGTTCCTCTGCCTTTTGTAAAACCAGCTTCAACATCTGAAACTTCAAAGTTCACTTACTGCTGAAGCCTGGCTTGGAGAATTTTGAGCATTACTTGACAAGCCTGTGAGATGAGTGCAATTGTGCTGTAGTTTCAGCATTCTTTGGCATTGCCTTTCTTTGGGATTTCTGTGGGATAAACTTGTTTTTAAGAGATCTCATTTAACAGCCCTACAGTGCATGGGCACAGCTCAATTGCAGGTTCTTGTGCTGGTGTTCTCACTCTGATTTTAGCTCATTTTTTATTTCAAGCATTTTATGATTATTTATTTTGGGGGCTAATGTGGGCTTGACCTTGGAAAAGTCATTCTTCAAGTCTAGCAATGCAAATTATCTTTTATCCAAAATCTAAAGTGTATTTATAGAAGAAGGCCCTTTAGAGATTCTAATCTGCCCTACTTATAGTAGTAGAAACCCTTAGGAATAAATTCTTACCTTTATGTATTCATCTTATTTTCTTTAAATGGACACAGATGCACACAACCCTCTGAACTAAATTCTATTGTATTTAAACCAAGTGAATGTTGCAGAATTTTTAAGAATTGTAATATCTTAATATCTTGCCAATACAATTTAAATATTTTTCATGTAATTAGCCGTAATCCCCCCATCTTGTTTTAGAGGAATACAAAAATACAGTGGATTTGTTTTTAACTTCCATAATTAAAAAATTCTCCCCTGGTTTTACAAATGTTGTTTACTAAGGTGAGAGATAGTAAATAGAACCAACTTTGTTCTATTTTTTTTTTTCAATAAAATGACAAGTCAAAAATAATTATTTGCACTTCCCTCATGGCTCGGTGATAAAGAGTCTCCCTGCCCATGCAGGGGACGCGGGTTCCCTCCATCATTTGGGAAGATTCCCACATGCTGCAGAGTTACTAAGCCCATGTGCCACAATTATTAAGCCTGTGCCCTAGAGCTTGGCAACTAAAACTGCTGAATCCCACACGCCTTAGAGCCCATGCTTTGCAACAAGAGAAGCCAGCACAGTGAGAAGCCCACGTCCTGCAACTAGAGAAAAGCCCAAGCAGCAGCGAGAACAGCCTGTTCAGCCCTGCAGAACAAATAAATAAATAAATATTTTTTTTTAAGTAGACTATCAATCATAGTCTCTCTTTCTCTCTCAAAAAAGAAAAAATTATATGTATAATTCTTTTTTTCTTTTAGAAACAAGGAACAGCATGCAGTATTTTTCTAGCAAACATGAATAAGCATTACCAGGATTTCTTAGAATACCTGGAAACCACATGCCATAACAGCATAGTGAATTTATTCCAGTGGCACAGCAAAAGTAATTCCATTGAATTTTTGTATTGCTACAGGAGATGAAAGCTTCACTCCATTTGATCACAAGGCAAAGTGTAGTAATCCTTTCATAAATATTAGACGAGTGAACATCAATAAAATGATGTTAATACCAGTGGTGAGAATGAATAGAAGATTAAGAGTATATGAAAGTGAATGAAAGAGAGTGAAAAGAGGAGGTGATAAGAGCTTTTGTGACTGGAGCTTTTGGGGAAACATTGGCTCCGCTTTTGCTTTCTCAAAAGTGAATTTGTTTTATAATTCTGTGTATTTTGATGATTATTGTTATTTGGTGAGTGCATTCCAGATGAAGTTTCCTAACACTTGAATTTTTTTCCCAGATCTTTGTACCTTCTGTTTCTTTGGCCTGTTTCTTTTCTGCATAACAGAGTTTAGTTTTCACAAATGCAATGTCGTAAATGTGGGGGTTTAGTAAGAGTTTCAGCTAATAGACAAAGTAGTAACAACCTTAGTGTATATAGTTTTATGAGGTATGATAGAAAAAATAGCTAAATGGTTTTCATATCTGACATTTGGAATTCCTCTTTTAACTTCAAGTCTCACATTATAAAAAATAATAAATAGGGACTTCCCAGGCGGTTCACTGCCTAAGAGCTCATATTCCAGTGCTGGGGGTGTGGGTTTGATCCTTGATCGGGGAGCTAAAATCCTACATGCCTTGCAGCCAAAGTTGATGTATGGCAAAACCAATACAATATTGTAAAGTAATTAACCTGCAATTAAAATAAATATATTTTAAAAAAAGAAAACAGAAACAGTATTGTAACAGATTCAATAAAGACTTTAAAAATGGTCCACAGTAAAAAATTTTTAAAATAATTTTAGTAAATAAAAGTATTAATGATCACTTATATATAATACATATTTTATCTTTATATGTCAATATGTTGAATATTTATACATTGTTATATAACTTATACACTTAACATATACTTTTACTTTAAGGCTCTCTTCAATACTAAAAACCTATGGAAGTCCTTTGAAAACACCATCAGTAGTTTATAGACAAAGGCTTTATGAGTTGTTGATTTTATTATCTCCTGAAACCTATGAAGGTAAGTGCCTTACACCTGAATGTTTTACTATTTGTGATTAATACAGTGCCTGAACAAATGGATCATATGGCAGTTACTTCGTGCTTTGTGTTCAGGAGGTTTTGGGAGTTCAGTCCTAACCCACGTGTTTACCATTTTATAGTAAACACTGTTGTGCAGTCGCTAAGTTGTGTCTGACTCTTTGTGACCCCATGGATTGCAGCACACCAGGCTTCCCTGTCCTTCACTATCTCCCAAAGTTCATGTTCATTGAGTCAGTGATGCTANTTTTAGTGTGCATTTACTAGAGAAAATATTAGTTTAAATTAAAAAATCTACTAATAACTGATAATGTAATTAAGAAAAAATTATTCAAACATTATTTCCAATCTTTTCAAATATTTTTATTTCAAATAGAAATATAATACTCCAAGGATTTTGAGGCAATTTGGAGAATTATTATCTTTGCATGTGTGTAGTCAAATATACATGCACATTTATTGTTCATATTTAAGAAGGAGAATTGGCATGTCTGAGCTTAGAAGTCATCCAATGAGGAATAATAAAATAAAGTAAATTTGTTTTATGGAGCTATAATCAATTCTTAAAACTGAATCATATTCTTTCCACAGATAGAACATCATGGGAATTATTGAAGGACCCCAAACTAATAGCCCATCCTAGTAAGACTTATAAAATAATAGCAATACATAATTTCATCCTCTTTAAATATTGTGCTATAGTAATTGAAATGTCACTGAGCATTGATTTCCCCAAAAGCACCAAGAAATATATGAAGAAAAGGCTCAGAGTAAATGTTCTTCCCAAATGGAAGGTAAATGAAAAGGCTAGAAGTGGTAATGGGTATTTCAGAAATTAAGACAAGTTTAAAGCACTGGTTTGAGGGCAATGTGAAGTTTGAGTGATTATAACAAGCCTTATTCTATGTATATAAAATCTTCTTTCATATAATAATCATACTGGTATTGGGGGAATTTTCTGCACATGTATTTAGCATGTAACTGTGGTGGTCAAACTAAGGCATACACCATTTGTTGCTAAGTCACTTCAGTCGTGTCCGACTCTGTGCGACCCCATAGACAGCAGCCCACCAGGCTCCCCCGTCCCTGGGATTCTCCAGGCAAGAACACTGGAGTGGGTTGCTTGTATATTTTAATGCACATGAGTGTGTGCTAAATCACTTCAGTCATGTCCGACTCTTTACAACTCTATGGGCTGTAGCCTGGCAGTCTGCTTGGTCCATGGGATTCTCCAGGCAAGAACACTGGAGTGGGTTGCCACGCCCTCCTCCTGGGGATCTTCCTGATCTGCATCTCTGTCTTCTGCATTGTCAGATGGGTTCTTTACCACCAGTGTGCCACCTGGAAAATCCATTTTAATGCACACTTAAGCCTTAGTGTGGTAATGATATGGCATCCTATTTGATAATTTTGTTCTTTATTTACTAAACAACACTCAAGTGAATTAAGAGAGTTAATGTTGCTTCTTTCTCCTGATATATAGTCTCAATTCAGTTCAGTTCAGTCGTTCAGTCGTGTCCGACTCTGAGACCCCATGAATCGCAGCACGCCAGGCCTCCCTGTCCATCATCAACTCCCAGAGTTCACTCAAACTCACGTCCATCGAGTTGGTGATGCCATCTAGCCTTCTCATTCTCTACTGTCCCCTTCTCCTCTTGCCCCCAATTCTTCCCAGCATCAGAGTCTTTTCCAGTGAATCAACTCTTCACATAAGGTGGCCAAAGTACTGGAGCTTCAGCTTTAGCATCATTCCTTCCAAAGAAATCCCAGGGCTGATCTCCTTTAGAATGGACTGGTTGGATCTCCTTGCTATATTGTTTTCAGGTATACAACATAGTGATTCCATTTTAAGTTATTGTATATTAAAACATTGGCTATATGCTCTGTACTGTACAATATATCCTTGTAGCTAATTTATTTTATATACAGTAATTTGTACTCTCAATCTTCTTCCTTTCTCATGCCCTTCCACTTGCCCTCTCCCACTGGTAACCACTGGTTTGTAGTGGTTACTCACTCTATAACTGTGAATCTGTTTCTATTTGTTATAATCATTCATTTATTTTAAAGATTCCACATATAAGTGATAGAGTATTTGTCCGTACCTCTCTTTTTCACTAAGGATAATGTGCTATAGGCCTGTCCATGTTTTTGAAAATGGAAGAATTTCATTCTTTTTGATGGCTGAGTAATGCTCATTGTATATCTTCTTTACTCAATCATCTGTTGATGGACACTTGTATTGTTTCAATATTTAAGCTATTTTAATGATGATATGAACACTGGAGTGTATATATCTTTTGAATGTTGTGCTTTCATTTTATTCTAGACATATACCCAGGAACAGAATGGATTTGTCATATATGGCCTTTAAGGTGTTGGGTTGTATCCCCTCTATACTCACCTTGTTGAGAGTTTCTATTTTAAGTGGATGCTATATTTCATCAAATGCTTTTTATGAATCTTTTGGAATGATCACATGATTTTTATCCTTCACTTTAAGTTGTTGTATCACATTGCAGTTGTTGAACTATTCTGATATCCCTGGAATAAGTCCCACTTGATTGTGGTATATAATCCTTTTAATGTATTGTTGAGTTTGGTGTGTCAATTTCATTGAAGATTTTTTTTTTAACTTTATTTTACTTTACAATACTCTATTGGCTTTGCCATACATCGACATGAATCCACCACAGGTGTACACGACCAAGATTGTTGGCCTGTAATTTTTTTTTTTTTTTGGTGGTGTCTTTGTATGAGACAAGTTAACACTGATCTCATAAAGTAAATTTGGAATTGTTCTTTTTTCTTCAGTTTTTTGAAAGAGTTTGAAATTAATAAACAATAGATCTTTGAATTTTTGGTAGAACTCATAAGTGAAGCTCTTTGGTCCTGGAGTTTTGTTTGTTAGGAGTTTTTTGATTACTGATTCAGTCTCTTTGCAAATGATGGGTCTGTTCTGATTTTCTAGTACTTCATGATTCAGTCTTATAAGATTGTATATTTTCATGAATGTATCCATTTCTTCTAGGTTCCCAGTTTGTTGGTACATGATTGTTCATAGTCATCTTTTATGATGTGTTGTATTTCCATGGTGTTAACTGTAACTTCTTTCATTTCTGGTATTAATTATTTAGGCCCATTCCCTTTTTTCTTGGTGAGTCTGTTTAAAGGTTTGTTAGCTTTATTTTTTCAAAGAATAATATATTGAATTTTTGATCTTTTCTATTATTCTCTGTTTTACTTACTTCCACTGTGATTTTTATTATTTCCTTCTTTCTCCTAACTTAGGGCTTAATGTGTTTTTCTAGTTCCTTTATGCAGAAAGTTAGGTTGATTATTTGGGACTGTTTACTGAGAAAGGCCTGTTTTGCTAAGAACTTTCTTCTTAAAACTGCTTTTGCTGCATTCTGTAGATTTGGAATGTTTTATTTTAATTATTATTTATTTTGATGTATTTATAAATTTCTTTTTTTATTTCATTATTGACCCTTTGGTTGTTGACTATCATGTTTAATCTCCATGTATTTGTGTTTTTTCCAGTTTCTTTCTTGTAATTTTTAGTTGCATGCTATTGTGGTCAAAAACGTACTTGATATGATTTCAGTCCTCTGAGATTTATTGATACTTCTTTTGTGGGTTAATATGTGATCTATTCTGGAGAATGTGGGCACTTCAGAAGAATGTGATTCTGCTGTTCCCCAGTATTTTTAAAGAGTTGTGCATGTTTTAATATATTTTTAGAGCTTATAATTGCTATCTGTTAATAGATTAGTCTAAGGCTTAATTACACTGTATTTGGAACCAGACCCCCAAAACACAGGGTTTTTATTATCTTGGCTAAGTAAAAGTCAAAGTATAAGCTTACTGATGTTTGCTTTCTTCAGGGCATCTGATTTTACCCTATGTGCTAAAGGCATCAATGGTTGGTTGATTGATGATTAATTTAATCTGAGCTACTGAGCCATATTAGAGAAAGTGACACCACAAAACAGATTGATATCACTATAAATTCATGATCACTAGCTTCAGGTCCAAAACATTGCCTCACAGTTCCACTATATTTCTGTTTTCAACTTGTTCTCATTTTTATGACTGTTTTAAAGTTTGTCATTTTTCTTAGATTTCTGACAACCTCTTCCCATCAAGCCCAATATGCCATTGCTATTAGTATATGACCTTACTTCTTACTGTATAAAGAATAAAAAGCTATCAGAAGGAAATGCTTTCAATGTTTTGTTATCAAGCCTACAGTCTACCAATATCCCCATCTAACATGTAAAGTGATTGAAATTGTGACTGGCACATAGTAATCACTAAACAGAAATCATTATCATCACTATCATCTTCTCATTATTATTATACTAGTCAGTATTTTATTATGTATATATTATTTTTCATCTTGCTATATAAGTTTTTCTTAATCACTTAACTTGTCCTTTCAACCATATTCTTTATTGAGTTTTCAAAAATCTTATGTTATTATTTGATCCCTATCCTCTTTTTCCTTTTCAATTGGATTATTAAATACAATTCTGAACTTAGGCTCTATTGATCTATTTTTAAACAAGATTTATTCTATCAAAAAAACTTTCTTCTGTTCATGCATTTCTTCAAATTTCACCCATTTCCCCCCTATTCTGTTTCCCAATGAAGTTTCTTCAGTGAATAATCTTTACTTAAAATCTCTGTTTTCTCCCAATTTACTTCATCCATACATCACCACCTCAATGGACTGAGTTTGAGCAAACTCAAGGAGATTGTGAAGGACAGGAAATCCTGATACACTGGAGTCCTTGGGGTTGCAAAGAGTTGAACATGACTTAGCAACTAAACAACAACTTAATCCATAAGCTAGTCTCCTAGACTGGGTAAATCAAAATAGCTCTCTTTATGCTGAAACATGACCTAAATTAACCATATTCAACAACTTTTATAATCTTCATCTTACTTAATCTTGCTGCAAATTTTGACATAATTTACCACTCTATCCTTTGAAAATTTAGTTTTCTTTAGGCTTCTTCACTTGTCATGTACTTCACAATGATCCCTACCCAAACATACATCTATATATCTAATTCTATGTCAGATCTCAACTCTCAGTTCCTGATGTGGTCATCCGGCTGTATATTCAACATTTTCATTTTGATGTCTGAAATGAAACTCAAACTTCATATGTCCAAAATTGATTTTACATTTTCCAAATAACATTTTCCAGTCACTTCTGACTTCTTTCTTTCCTTAATATCCAAAGTTAATCCATTATTATATGCGTAACCTAAATGCTCGGAGAAGGCAATGGCATCCCACTCCAGTACTCTTGCCTGGAAACTCCCATGGACGAAGGAGCCTGGTGGGCTGCAGTCCATGGGGTCGCTGAGTCAGACACGACTGAGCGACTTCACTTTCACTTTTCACTTTCATGCATTGGAGAAGGAAATGGCAACCCACTCCAGTGTTCTTGCCTGGAGAATCCCAGGGACGGGGGAGGCTGGTGGGAGGCCGTTTATGGGGTCGCACAGAGTCAGACACGACTGAAGTGACTTAGCAGCAACAGCAGCAACCTAAATGCTTCTCAAGTCTGTCACCACCACTACCATCAGCAATCTCCATTACCACTGTTACCATCATTCTAACTAATGTTACTTCATCTTTCACAGTAACGATTACAGTAGTCCACTTAACTGAATTTCACATTTCTTACCCCAACTATCAAATATATTGCATCCAGAGTGATATAATGGAAAATGCACAAATATGTAAGACTTGCACTAGCTATAAAACTTTTAAGAACTTTCCATCACTTAAGATTAAATATGGCTCTGAAGACCCCAGATACTCTGGTCTCTGTGTATATTTCTTATCAGAGTTAATCCAGTCATATTGACTTTCTCTCACTTGCTCATATTTTTTCTTTCCCATTGCTTTGTATATACTGTTTACTGTCAAAAATTGATTGTATGGAGCTAAACTTTAAATAGTATCTAGTTGCTCAATTTTTATAAACAGAAGTATTATTGCAGTGAATATTATCTGATTAATTCAATTTATCCTTAAATTTTTAACTTTAAAGTCACTTTCTCAGGGAAGCCATAATTGACCCTCTCCTTTGTAGAATTGATTCTATTATCATGAATTCTCATAATACAATATTCCTTTTTTCAGTGTACAACTCTCTATATAATTTGATTATTTTACTGGTATATGTATCTAAGCAGGTTAAAGGTTACATTAGAACTTGAACCACATTTGGTTGTGTTCAAAATTTTATCCCTAGAGCTTAGCACAGTCCCTGTTTCAAATATGCTCAAGTCAATATTTTTTTCAAATGATGAATTCACTGACTATAATAACAAAATTTAATTACAGCATAGTCCTAGAATAGGATTCAAGTAGAAATAAGAAAGAGCTTAAGTGGAAGAAAAAAGAAAAGCTAAAAATTGAATACTTTCATCAATATTGAAATCTGCCCCAATTGAATGAAGA
The DNA here is from genome assembly GCA_006410875.1 of Neotragus pygmaeus. NCBI lineage: Eukaryota > Metazoa > Chordata > Mammalia > Artiodactyla > Bovidae > Neotragus > Neotragus pygmaeus. The sequence continues at coordinate 55,824 of SJYV01019847.1, forward strand.
GGTAGAAATTAGGTCTATAATTGGCATGTGCTCATAAGCTGAATTTTAAAAAATCTTTGTCCTTTTTTTTTAACTACAAAAACTCAATTTCATTTGAGTCAACCTAATAAAATTCACTGGCTCATTAGTTTATTAAGTGATACTCTAAATAGTTATTAATAACTAAATAACTATTCTTGAGGCACTTTACTAAGTACCTGGCATAAGCACAAACAAATCATGGGCCCTGGCTTCATGTTGCTGAGACTTAGAAGAAGATAAACATGGACAGACAACAGAAGTGTGATAACGGCCATTTTGATTCAGTAGGAATGGAAACATAAGTATGTCTAAGAAGACGATGACTTCAGAGTACAGACTGATTGGGAGTCTTGGACTCCATATATCCAAAAAGGAAATGAAGAACACTGACAGTGGCTGAACCATTAATTGCTGAACTGAGCTGAAAAGGAAAACTGACATCCTGGCAAAACTAAAAGTGGTAACTAAATGATTAGTTTGAAACTCCAATTTTGCTTTTGATAACAAATAAGGGTAGTACTTGGAGAAGGCAATGGCACCCCGCTCCAGTATTCTTGCCTGGAAAATCCCATGGATGGAGGAGCCTGGTAGGCTGCAGTCCATGGGGTCGCAAAGAGTCAGACACGAATGAATGACTTCACTTTCACTTTTCACTTTCATGCATTGGAGAAGGAAATAGCAACCCACTCCTGTGTTGTTGCCTAGAGAATCCCAGGGATGGAGGAACCTGGTGGGCTTCCGTCTATGCAGTTGTACGGAGTCAGACATAACTGATGCAACTTAACAGCAACAACAAGGGTAATACTCCATGTTTAGAAGTAGGTATCAAAGCCAGTGAATCAAGGAGTGTGGAGAATGTGAATGAACAGTAGGGAATTCTTTGTGGGTCACTTGGCCGATCAGTACTTTATTTCCTTACCTGTTCTTGGATTTGGTTATCTATGAGAGAATTGTTAAAGTCTTGTAGAGCTAGAAAATGGTATGGTTCTAAGGCAACTGTGTCTCAATGTCTGTCCCTATAACTGTATAATATCAGACCTGGACATGGAATTACAGACCATCCAGTAGCCAATGTAGTCATGTTGCACATGAAAGATTGGAAGCTCAGCTGAGAAATCCAAATCTAAGATTGCATAATTAGACAATTCTAAAACTGAGATGGAAACACAGCTCTCTTATTTCAGTTGTTGTTTGAAAGACAGCACAATTTGTATGAGCAAAAGCAATGTCTAAAAATAAATACTTCTTAGATGCCTACTATGGGTCTGAGTGCTGTACATGTGTTATCTCATTTAAAGCTCTAGACTCTGTGAGGTTAGTATCAATACTATTCTCATGCCCATTTGGCACCTTGGGACACCAAGACTTATGAATACTAATTCAGTTGCCCTAAATCAATCAGCTAGTAAGGACTGAGACTCTCACATAAATTTATTAGATGTAAAGTTATCTCTCTTACTTTCTCATCTGCATATCAAAAAAGGTATTGTGGTTTTTTTCTACTTCATGTTTCAGGTAAATCCACTTACAAACATGTTATCTTTTATTTTTAAATCTCTTACATCATGTTCACAATTTCAGGGAGTGTGAGCTATATGTGTGCAATGAATCTGCCTTCAGAAACTGTATCCTGATCAATGTAGGGCAAACGATATTTCCTTGCTGAAATAAAAATGATAGGTACTACCAGAGTAAAGGCAATCAGGTTTGATTATGGTTTTCACCTCTGTGATACACACTTTAGAGTCCGCAGGATTCCTGTGAAATTATAGTTCTCCAGCTTTCAGTGTTTCTAATATGTTTTTATTTTTACATTGGCAGGATGTCCAGTGAAAGACAGTTTCTCTGTTGATATATTCTTGCCCAAAGCATCCCAGAGAGTTTTTCCATCTTCATTATACAAGTAACACACATAAATCTCAGATCACAAATGAACGTCGCCACAAAATAAAATAGTGCTTTGTTTCATTGAAGATATGACTTTTTTTTTTNGTTCTAACTGTTGCTTCCTGACCTGCATACAGATTTCTCAAGAGGCAGGTTATCAAGGCATCAATGGGAGAAGAGTAGATGACAGCAATTCTGTCATCTATTCATCTTGATATCCTCTTAAATTTATATCACTCCATCTAATCATGTGCCTTATTATCTATACTCTTCCATTTGCTGAGAAATTCTTGTCTCTAATGATGTCTGAGCACATAAAAGGCCATCACAGGTGCTTTATCCTGATGATGAGTCCCCCAAAATTCTAGCACTCTCTCTCACCACTTATATATCACTCTTGGAGGGTATGTAAATAATTGATTGGTTTCAAGTTCCCCTCCAGGATACTAAAAGCTCTCTGTGATTGTCTAGGGACTTTCATATAAATATATTGTTGTCATTTAGTTGCTAAAGCATGTGTAACTCTTTGTGACTCTATGGACTGTAGCCTACCAGGCTCCTCTGTCCATGGGTTTTCCCAGGAAAGAATACTTGAGTGGGTTGCCATTTCCTTCTATAGGGGATCTTCCTGACCCAGGGATCAAACCCACATCTCCTGCTTGCAGATGGATGGTCTTTTATGGGTTAGATTTTGTATCCCAACAAAAGATGTGTTGAAGTCCCAAACTCTCTTGTGAAGGTGAATTTATTTAGAAATAGAATCTATATAATAAATATATAAATTTATAAATATATAAATCAAATAAATCTAATTAAGTTGAGTTCACTAGGGGCCTCTTTCAGTATGACTGATGTCTTTATAAGATAACGTGAAAACAGACACACATAAGGAACCAACAGGCATGTCACTACAGGGGTGAAGGTTGCAAAGATGTATCTACAAAATCAGGGCATGTCAAAGATTGCTGTCCACCATCAGACACTAGGAAGAGGAGATGAAGGGTTCTACTCAGAGTCTCAGAAAGAGAAAAAAGCCCTGCCGACACTTTGATTTGAGATTTCTAGCCCCTTGAACATGTAAATGTTTTTAAGTTAAAACATTAGTAAATTTTTTAAAGTTATTAAACCTGTAGGTGGTATTACAGCAGCCCTAAGCAACTCATATAGGTGCTTATGCCATGCTGGCAAAAGACATTTGTCAATTCCACAAGTCCCAAGAATTTGCCCAGCTTGAGGTGTACAAGTTCTTGTATTTTTGGATCCTAAAGCTCATTTATGAATCTTATTATATGTCTAATCCTGGAAATTAGTCTGAGGAAGAAGTTATTAGAAAGACTTGGTATAAGTCCCTTTCTTGGGGCAAATATGAAGTTCTAATTCTCTTGTCTTTGGCTGCATCTCCATTCCAGTTTCATTTAGAATGGGTTTATGAAAAATAATTTTCCAGGCAAGAGTGCTAGAGTGGATTGCCATTTCCTTCCCCAGGGGATCTTCCCAACCCAGGAATCGAACCTGAATCTCCCGCATTGCAGGCAGACACTTGACCATCTGAACCACCAGGGAAGCCCATGAAAAAAATATTAAATGGATCACTTATTCTTCTGTGTCTATTGTTTGGTATAGGCATTATTTCTTGAACTGTTAGGATTTTGGTGTTGTTATACAAAGTCAAGTTTCTAACAACTTTAATGTTTTGTTCCCTCAAAAATTTGTCTCTGTCAGTTATTTCCAAAGCACATTTTGAAACTTAATGGCTGATCATTTACTTTTCCCTCTGTGCTCTTCTGTTTAATCATCCTTCTCCCAAGTGGCATGGATTGAATGCAGGAAGACAAAGAGGAACAGAAACTTCCAGCAAAAGAATCACTTTAATTAATCTTGCAAAACATCCTATCATTATTTGGAAAAATCTTCGGAAGTTAGGTCATTAGATTTGGTGATTTTGTTTATTAACAGTGTACATGGTTTCACAACATTCTCTCTTTGGTTCTGTTATAACTGAGAATATCCTCCCAGATGGTAGTGGAATTGCACTTGACTCAGTAGAAAATGTTAAAGGGAATTAAAATGTATCACTTTCTTTTTTATAAAGAGAACTAAGAAGTCTTAAGGGAAAGTGTGGGTTTAGGAGTGAAATTTTAGATTGTGCTTTATATCTCACTGGGGGATTTTGTATATGCTGGTTCTGTTTAGGACTTAAAGTTGGTATTAACCCAAGGATCAAGGATTACCTGATTCTTGATATTGACCCATTTCTACATGGGCCCTGAAGGAGAGATATGAACAAAAGAGAGAAATCAACACAAATGAATATGAAAGCTTTTGACCTCAAGCCACAAGCAGAATTCTGACGAGCTATACTGAACCTTGTGGAAAGGTCTGTGTGAAAGACTTACATTATTTGGCATGTATGCTAGACTTTCTGTTGGTATCTTGACACAATTCCATGATGCATTTTATTCTGTAGAGGATGGAACTGTAGATTCTATATTTCAGACATCTTGACAGTTTAGCTTTTTACCAAGGTGGGATATTGTTGGCTTAGGCAGCCTATCATGAACATTTATTTTTTGGGTGGCCAAGGGAAGTTCAAATCTATCTTCTTCTCCTATACTTGCAGGAATGTATTTGACTTTCAGAATGTCAAGTGACATATGATAAGGCTCTGATCTTAGAATAAAATGATAGACAATTCAGTCTTTACCTTCTTGGTAATTTATTATTAATTTGGGTATGTCTGGGCCTAAACATAATTGTCTTTTTCTGTAAAGTGGAAGAGTCAGGACAGTTGACTTGGAATTTATTCTGGTTAGTCCTTAAACTTTTTAACTAATAATGCATTTGTTAGACTAAACATTGCCTTTAAACTCCTATTCAGTTTTAATTCCTTAAACTTTCCTAAGTGTTCTTATATAGTGAGAAAAGATACTTGGTATAGACACCTTATTTTAACATAGAGACTCCATACTGTTGAGTACACCCAGATCCTGATTAGAAGCTGAATTAGTCTTGTACATTTATGGATGTTAATCTCATAAATCCTTGGGAAGTATCATCTGCTATGATAGAGTCCTGTATTGACTTCCTGGTCTTGATTGCTTCAGAGGAGCACTGCTCATTGCAGGAAGAGTTGGGAAGAAGAGGAGGAACCATGATTTCCTTATCACTACTCCACTATGTCAAACACTCGTATTCCCATTTATTCATTTCCACAGTGTTAGAAAGTGAGTGCTGTTATTTCCAACTCATAGATAGAATAGCTGATATAAGTAACCTGCCCAAATTCTGGTCTTCATGAGTTGGAAGACATTTTATTTAAGTGTTATGGTTTCACATCCAACTTTCTGCCTACCATGCTCCAGCCAGTTTGCTCATTTGCTATTATCTACATGCAGAGAAAAAGGTATTCTCTACTCATCACTTTCAGGGTTTGTTCTTAAGTGTTACTGATTTGATTATATACTTAACTGCCTCACCTCTCAGACACTGTATTCTTTTATTCAAAAATGGGGATAATTATTGCTGGCTCCTAGACACTTTACAAGAATAGTTTCAGGTTTAATTAGAAAATGAGCAATAGTTTTAGAAACCTCAGTGCATCCTTGGTTATTAATGGACTGAACTATTTTCAGCCAATTAATAAGACACTCTTTTTCTATTCCAATTAAAATGTTCAGTCATGTCTCTAATTGTGAAGTTGCATCACTCCCTTTACAGGGACCCTATGTAGACTCTTCTCTTTTTCTTACATAAACATATTCTTCGCAAGAAAACTGAGCATAATCATTTATACCTTTATTTGAATTTCTCAGTGAACTAGCTCCTCCAGAATAGTCTCTATTCCTTGTAAAATTATCTGACTATTGAATCTACCCATTAAAGGAATTCAGATATTAATAAGTAAACATTTGGAAAAGTAAAATTGTCATCTCCATGCCCTTGAAATTAGGTATGTTTCTAGAAATAACCATCTATACTTTTTCCATTTATCATATAAAACAGAGAAAAGTATTTGATAACAAACATGAAGTTCGATATCCATGCTTCACCCCAATTATAATTTTCCAAGTTCTAATAAGGAGATAGCAGAGTATGGTTCCTATTAGAAAATTTGTTACTTGATTCAAGTTAAGCATGTTTTCTCTTTGGTCCTCAACAAGTATTGCAATTAGTCCCCTATACAAGAATACCTGACAGTTTTGTTTGCGCAGTGCAATGTACCATGCCTATTATGGTAAAAAAAACAAAAATGAGAAGAGGAAAATAACAGTTTTGGCCAAGATCACACAGCTTGGAAGAATTGTAGCAGGGCAAGAACTAGATTGTAGGTATTATGACAAACCCAAGTTTTGTTGGTTACACCTCAAAATTCTCCAAGTGAGCCTTCAACAGTACTTGAACCAAGAACTTCCAGATGTTCAAGCTGGATTTAGAAAAGGGAGAGGAACCAGAGATCAAATTGCCAACATCTGTTGGATCATAGAAAAAGCAAGAGAGTTCCAGAAAAACATCTACTTCTGCTTTATTGATTACAACAAAGCTTTTGATTGTGTGGATCACAACAAACTGTGGAACATTCTTAAAGAGATGGGAATACTAGACCACCCTAGCTGCCTCCTGAGAAATCTGTGTGCAGGTCAAGAAGCAACAGTTACAACCAAAAGTGGAACAATGGACTGGTTCCAAACTGGGAAAGGAACACGTCAAGGCTGTATATTCTCACCCTGTTTACTTAACTTATATGCAGAGTACATCATGAGAAACGCTGGGCTGGAAGAAGCACAAGCTGGAATCAAGATTGTCGGGAGAAATATCAATCACCTCAGATATGCAGATGACACCACCCTTATGGCAGAAAGTGAAGAGGAACTAAAGAGCCTCTTGATGAAAGTGAAAGAAGCGAGTAAAAAAGCTGTCTTAAAACTCATCATTCAAAAAACTAAGATGATGGCATCCAGTCCCATCATTTCATGGCAAATAGATGGGAAAACAATGGAAACAGGAATAGTTTTATTTTCTTGGGCTCCAAAATCACTGCAGATGGTGACTGCAGCCATAAAATTAACAGATGCTTGCTTCTTGGAAGAAAAGCTATGACTAACCTAGACAGCATATTAAAAAGCAGAGACATCACTTTGCCAACAAAGGTCTGTCAAGTCAAAGCTATGGTTTTTCCAGGAGTCATGTATGGATGTGAGAGCTGAACCATAAGGAAAGCTGAACACTGATGAACTGATGCTTTTGAACTGTGGTGTTGGAAAAGACTTTTGAGAGTCTGTTGGACTGAAAGATCTAACCAGTCCATCCTAAAGGAAATCAGTCCTGAATATTCATTGGAAGGACCAATGCTGAGGCCGAAACTCCAGTACTTTGGCCACCAAAGTGGCCAAAGTGAAGAGCCGACTCATTTGAAAAGACCCTGATGCTGGGAATGACTGAAGGCAGAAGTGGACGTCAGAGGGTGAGATGGTTGGATGGCATCACCGACTTGATGGACATGAGTCTGAGTATGCTCTGGGAGTTGGTGATGGACAGGGAAGCCTGGCAAGCTGCAGTCCATGGGGGTGACAAAGAATCAGACATGACTGAGCAACTGAACTGAATATGGAGGATGCTGACCAATTCTAAATGAAGATACTCTAAAGCTTGTTCAGAGTTCTGATATCAGAAGATGTTAAAGATGGAAGGGAGATTTGCAACTTATTCTGGTTCTCTTCTGTCAAGAAGAGAAATGCAGACTCAGAAAGTTTAGTGGACTTACCTCAAATTCAGTAACCCATTACTGGAGTGGGTTCACGCATAGATGGATTCTCAAGGCCGCTGACGATCTCTCTGGTGAATCTTTGTGGTATTCTGATATCACAGCATGAGAATGCTTTATGGCTTCCCACATACAGATATGCCAGTGAAACTGCAAGAAGGGAGGTTTTAAAATGAACCTTTTAAATTTCATTCTTTAGTACGTGTATGAGCAGAATGCAAATAGTGTCAATTTCATTATCTTTCACACAAAATGTTCCCTTCTCGGGGCCAAATCAGGGATAGGAGATATAGAACTGTGCCCCAAGTACCTCAAGGGCAGCTGGCCACTTTTATTTCCAGATCCCAAACACCTGCATTTCTCAAAAGCTGGGGCTGTTTCTGAAGAGACGTTTGGAAGTCATCAACATACTGCTTACTTACCGTGGATTTGAGAACCTTGAAATGTCAAGTTTTAGCTTCAGGCCAAGTTGGATTTGTGAGCCCAACATACTGATGGGTGATGAGATCATTTACATTGGATTATACCTCTGGTGTGTGAGCAATTCAGTAAGTGATGAATACAGTGGGAATTACTGCAGTACATCTGCTGGACACTTTTATAAAATAGCTCTCTCATCTCACCTCCTAGGTGTGCAATCTTCAATCAGGAAACATATTTGAGGCAAGAAATCAGTTCTCAACCTGGGGCTGTATCATCTGTTCCTGTCTCTTTTGCAGACTGTAATTTTGTCTACTGACATACTGCAGAGGAGATAGCTATAGAACAGTGACCATCAAATAATGCACTCTGGAAAACACCTCCAAAGTTATGACTGACCATTTGCTGACAATCATTAGGAAATTATGATTAACAATTTGAGAGAGAGATAGAGACAGATTTCTTTCTTTCTTAAATAAAAAGACATGTCAGGCACTGAGCTAGATTCTTGGAATTCAGTCACTTGTAATATGAACATGTCCCTGGTTCTCACTGAGCTTTCAAACTACCTGTGATATAGGCGATTTTAATATTGCCACAGATTAAATAGAGTGTTAAAGTAGTGAATAATAACTTAAGTCATGAATACTTTTGCAACTTGTTCTGAAGAAGTTACGTTTTAATGGACTGTTGAATTGGTCAGGTGAATATTGGGGTAGAAACATTGAATGTTTCTAAAGAAAAATGCATGTGTGTAGGATTAGAGTAGAAATAAAACCATAACTGCAAGGGAAATGTAAATAGGACAGTAAAAATGGAAATAGTCATTCAGGCAATAGTTAAATAGAGTCCTGTGCTCTATCAGCTGCTCGTTGTGTGATAAGGATCGTTTTGGGTGGCTTCTACTGGTTCAGTTCTTCATTCATTCATCAATCCTGTATTCAGTGTTTGGTGTGTTTCTAACACTGTAACGGGCATTGGTCCTTTGAGCTGCAAGCTGGAGATTCATCTAAATTCTTGATATGTTTAAAGTCAACTGTTGAGTCAACTAGGAGTTTTGATTTGATACCAGTAATAAAAATGTGATTACAGTGGTTTAAACACATAAGGGTTTATTCTCCTTTGTAGGAATCTAAATGTAGCCTGTTGTGGAGAAATAAAAGTTTTCTTTAGTATTTAGTACTCTTGAAAAGCATCTGCCTGCAATGCAGGAGACCTGGGTTTCTATCCCTAGATAGGAAAGATCCCCTGGAGAAGGGAATAACAACCCATTCCAGTATTCTTGCCTGGAAAATTCCATCGACTGAGGAGCCAGGTGGGCTATCATCTGTGGGGTCTCAAAGAGTTGGACACAGCAGAACAACTAACCTTTTTGTAAAAAGCCCTAGCATCCCCCAGTCACAGGTATTGATGTAATACGAAGGCAGAAAATGCTTGCTTTCACTTTCCCTAGGAATATTTTACTCTTTATTACCATGAAGATTTTATTTATAATTACTTGTCTAGTTAATTGTTCTGATCTGAGGGAACCAGCCTGGACTAGGTCTCTAAGTTAAGACCTGAGATGTTAGGAAGACTGGAAGCAATACCTTCTTAGGGATTTCCATTTTAAAGTGGAAATGAGATGAAGATGAAGAGATGAAGCTCAGAACTTGAAGGCATTGTTCTCTCTTAAGTCACCAGAGATACCCAGTGGTTTCTCTGATCCATCAGTTCAGTTCAGTTCATTTCAGTCGCTCAGTCGTGTCTGACTCTCTGCGACCCCATGAATCGCAGCATGCCAGGCCTCCCTGTTTATCACCATCTCCTGGAGTTCACTCAGACTCATGTCCACAAAGTCCATGATGCCATCCAGCCATCTCATCCTCGGTCGTCCCCTTCTCCTCCTGCCCCCAATCCC
>SJYV01019847.1:66113-167032 GCA_006410875.1 Neotragus pygmaeus
GCTCAGCCTTCTTCACAGTCCAACTCTCACATCCATACATGACCACTGGAAAAACCATAGCCTTGACTAGACGGACCTTAGTCGGCAAAGTAATATCTCTGCTTTTGAATATGCTATCTAGGTTGGTCATAACTTTTCTTCCAAGGACTGTCTTTTGATTTCATGGCTGCAGTCACCATCTGCAGTGATATTGGAGCCCCCCAAAATAAAGTCTGGAAAAATGTATTTACCTTCTAAAAAGGTTCCCATCCTTATCCTATCATCCTATCCTATCCTATCCTATTATTATCCTATCAGCATAATTTTTCTCCTCGCCTTTCTGGAGGAGTAATGGCTATCTCTTTCCTGAATATAAGTGGAGAAAATCTATTGTCTGTTCCTCCTCTGTGAAGTATCCAACTACCAACTTTGGATGGTTTGACCTGGCTTCCACCAGGTCACTACAGGGTTAAGGCTGGGTAAGTAGAGGTAGGGTGACAGACTTTACTACAGAGTAATTAATAAAAAACCAGTCTGATGATCCATAGCACCTCATGTTACACATTCAAGATAAAATTAATAAACAGTAATATTAAAAACTTAACATCGGTTCTGCCCAGGTATGGTAATATGAGGAAGCCATTAAGAATCCAGGGTTCTTCAATAATTTCTTAGCTTGTGGTTCCTGTTCTCAAGATTATGATATAGCTTCTGGGTCTCTAACTATTATAGTCACATTCCAGGCAAGAATTAAGAGAGAGTCCAGAAGTTCAAAATGATTATTTCTGGAAATCCTTCATGAAACTACTCAGTTTTAATTCCTCATCCCCATCTGCAAAGGACACTAAGGAACATAGTATTAGTTTCCCTTGGACAGTATTTAGGGGATCAGCTAATAAATGAGAAGGTAATCACAGATAACATTAGTCTCTCTTTCAACCATATACTTTAAGAGAGAAGAAAACTGATGGGAAATTGAGTCATTTCGTACAAACACGTTACTTTCCTGGAAATTTTAAGGCCACAGGTAGGTACAGTGGCTTGATTAAGGACATAACATTTCATGACAATGAATGATTGTCATCTCAACTGATTTCTTCTGTAACAATCTTTGTTTTACCTGCAGACTTCCATATTTTCAAGTATTGGCTAGTTTAGCAGAAAAAGTAGTGTTTCCACAAGACTACCTGTGAGCATGTATTTCAACATGCCAATACACATCACAGGAGGTAAAAAATAGGGGGATTGGAAGTATTTTTAATATTTCACTGTTTCCAGAAAAGTTGGTATTCTTAACATAGCTTTCTTTTGAATTTTTTATTTCAATAATAGCAAATGTGTTAAGAAGGACATTTTGACATCTTTGAAAGCATGTGTTTGGCCAGATTGCAGCTAAAGTCAGAACATTCCACTTAATCAGTCCTTTTTGAACAATAGTTATTAATTTTTTTATGCATTGAGCATTTTGTTGGAGACTCCTCTGTGTCAGGCAATGTGTTAGATATCTGCTTTAACTAAGTGACTTGTATCTCTTGTTAAAAGGGTAATGAGAGATGCTCATAAACACTTTGTCTTCAGACAGTCAGTGTTGTTTATTAACCTAAGTCCAACCATCTCCACAAAACTGTATTATTAAATGATGAGTGAAATCTCAGATCTTATTTGCATTCTGCATCATGGGCCATGTACCCCTGATATTATACTGGCCTTTCCAGTCCAGCATTTGAATTAGGTCATGGTAGAGTGTTGATGCGATGGTCATGTTAGATATTTAAAGATGAAAATATGATAACCTGCCTTGGTTAATAGATTATTATTAACAGTCCACTTTTCATGCCTATTAAAAACAAGCTCAATATTCAGTGGTGTAGAAAGAAAAGCATGATGATATAACTTGATTTCAACTACTCTGAAACGATGCAGTAATTGGATGTTACTTGAACTTTCTGATCTTTTGTTCCTCAACAAAAATAGAGAAAAGAGAGACAGAAAAGAGAGTGAGAGACAGATTTAGAGAACAAACTAGAGGTTCCTAGTGGGGAAAGACAAGGGGAAAGAGGGGGATGGGATTAAGAGAGACAAACTACTATGTATACAATATTAATATGTGGCAGGGTTTTATTGTACAGCACAAGGAAATATAGCCATTATTTTGTAATAATTTTAAATAAAGTATAAACCTAAAAATATTGAATCACTATTTTATATACTAAAACTAATATAATATTGCCAATTGACTATATTTCAATTAAAAAAAGGAAAGAGGGAGAAGAGGAGGGAAGGGGAGACTTTCTCATGAGCTATTATTGAGGCTTAATATGAGGTTTTTTGAAAATTGAAAATAAGATTTAGAAAATGTTTATTAGATTATGAAACAAATTTTAGGCCCTCAGTTAATGGTAGCATTTATTCTAGCACTTTCTAACCCTCCCCTCCTTCCTTCCCTCCCCCATTCCTTTCTTCCCCTACTTCCTTCCTTCCCTACCTCTTTTTTTCCCCCACTCTTCTTCTTAAAAGAAATACTACACATGTAGTTTTATCTCCTCTTTCATCTTGTAATGGAGTTACAGATATATAGTATCAAAATCTTAACTGAAAAGGCATATGGAAGGACAGGGAAGTTTCATAAATTGCAGAGTCAGACTTAGTAAAACAATGACGCCTTTCCATCTCTCTGCACATGCAGTCAACCTCCTATAACTGTTCTCAGTTCTTTGTTTGTTTCCCTACTCCACTTCTTTATTCTTTTCTTTCTCCCTTTTCACTTTTCTTAGTTGCACTATTTCTTTCAAAGGCATGTCATTTATCTTTGTCTTAATGGTGTTAACGTTATTAATAAAGGAAGCAGTAAAAGTAGGGTAGTTTGTATGTATTACATGGAAAATCTTTGTTCTGTCTGCCAAGGCTGAATAATCCTAACTGATCCTAATCTGGAAATCAAATTGCCTCCCATTCCTTTTGCATGTGAAGAAGTGTTGTCTTTGGCATGGTCTGTAATCCCACTGAAGTCTTTAGAACCAAATAAAAGTCAATTCAGGCAGACAGTTATCTATTATCTTTGTCTCTTTCACACCCTATCTGGTATCTTTGCTTAAGACTGCATAGTCTAAAGATTAGACGGATATCTTAATGGCAAAGAATAATATGATTTTGAGCTCTCCTGGAAAATGACCAGAAAAAAAATTAAGGATTTGGTGGTAGCTTTATTTTGTCATTTCACTTCAGCTGAGGCAGCTCAACAGTTCTGTCTTCACCTCCTCTCAATAGTAGAGAGTAAATAAATAGCAAAAGCTCACAGGGTTGTTAAAGGCAATGTATCAACTTATTTTTGATAAGGGTTTTAAGGCAAGAGAATTGAGTTCATTGACTTTTACAGTTGTTCTGGGATAAAAATGCATTACTCCCAGTGATACATTTAAGCTACTAGGATGCATATTTCAAATGATTCTCCTTCTCAGGAGCCTGATTCTTTCAAAACATTCTTCCTTTGTATATATTCTTTGTATAAGAGTATTGTTAAATGATGAATAGTTATGACTTCTCTTTCTGCAGAAATTTGAATTTGATAATGAAGACAGGCCTTGTGATTTGCTTCTGTGAAGAGAGACACTCTTAGACAGAAATAAATTCCCTCAGGTCTGAATTTTGTTTTCCTTGGCAGAGGTACCCATGTTCAGGTAGAAATATCTTGGGGAAAAAAATTAACTGAAATATTTTCTTTATATGAGCAAAGGGGAAGGTGGAAAGTCAAATAAAATCATAGACTGTATTGTCAAAGAGGGTTTTCATTCAAAGAAAAATAGTGTATGGTAGTTTGCTTCTCTATGTTAGAGTGTTAGGTGATTCTTTAGTAACTTCAAAAGTTTTATCATATATTATGCAACAATCCTTTTCACTTAAACAGTCTAAACTAATTTGTGGATCTTAACACTGGTAGTAGAAAAGGGGTTGGTCAAATTTAAATTCAGTGTGTGTGTATGTATATGATTAATTCAACCTTCAAACCTTTTCTTTCTAATCACAAGTACTTCTTGACTCTTTAAACTGAACTAAATTTGTTGAAATGTTCTTCAAGATAATAATGATGTAATTTGACAAATCAAGACCTTGTATCTGATGCCTCAGGCTTACTAAATTAATGGGAAAGTGTCCCTTAAAGTCAGTAACTTTCGTCTCAACTCCTGAGGCCCTTTGTAGATCTTTTCCAGCAATCCTGGAAAGAAGAAGTTCACTTTCTTTTTTAAGGCTCTTGGGGCCTACAGTCTATTTGAGTACTGCCTCTAAGTAACAACTCTCCCATCATAATATTACAATCATGCATTAGAGGGTGATTTCTCTAATGATGTATTACTCAAAATGTGGTGTCAGTCATGGTATCAGCAAGGGAGATCATAAAATTTTATTTAACTTTTTGTTAATTCAAAGGTTCCAATACACTCTAATTTCTTTATTATGCATGGGGAGAGGGGAATGACAGTAACCTAAAAAGCTACATGCTATTGTTTTCACTGTGTTCAGAAAATATACCTTACCAATGGAGCAAGGAAAAGATTTAAAACCCCCAATTAAAAATGCTTATAAGACTCACAAGAGCAAAAGTACTGAGTGGAGACCATGTCGAATATATCTGAGAGGCAAACAAAGCTTACTGGTCTGCACATTAGGGGAGAAAATCTCAATAATACTATTCTTAGTCTTTCTAATTAAAGCATTTTCAAACAAATTATACTTTTTCATCTGTATACCAAGGAAAATAAATCATTTCTTAATTCCAGAAAGATTCCAAGATGCCATTTTACTAGTGACCCATGGGCTCCATTCCAGGCCCATTATGGAAGGATGAGCACCACGCTCTGCCTTCTGTGAGGACCTTTCTGAAACAGGAATAGCACTGTAACATTTCCATCATGGTGATTTACGCATATGCAACAATCCACATAAAGCTATGAGCACAGTGCTTGGCACGCAGTAGTAACTACTCACTAAATATTAGCTATTATTTTTGGTTAATTGCTACTTAGTGTTAAATTAAATCATGAATGACATTTTGCAATAATAATGCATTTGTTAGACTAAACACTGCCTTTGAATTCCAATTCAGTTTTAATTCAAAGAGTGTAAGTCACTTCATATTAGTAAAGGTGCTTTTACAATATTATTCCTTAAAATTTAAATAGAAACTCATGACACTCAATTATTCCAAAAATTCAATACTAAAATGTTATTCATGCTTAAATTATCTGGCTTCATCTGACAGGAATGCATTTTATCTGAATTATCAGATCAATTATCTTGATTTCTGCACTCAACTTTGCAAGCACATATGTACTCTGTGTCCTCTGTAAGGTGCAATTGGATTTCTTCAGGTTGAAGTGTGACCCAGTTAGCTTCCAACCAGGCACTTAAGGCCTGTTCAGAGAGGAGGCTTTTGAAACCTGTTGTCCATTTCTGAAACAGTTCTAGCCTTTTAGAAATGTGACAATTAGTGATTGCAGGGACAGGACTCAATTACTGAAATATGCTTAGAAAAACTTCCTCTAAACCAAAAGAAATGTATACTCACAGTGCTCCCTTTGTGAGTTAATCTGAAAACTCTGTTTTGTAACTTTTGTTGTTTGAAATTTTATTTATTTAAAAGAAAACCTCTTTTCATCCAGGCAGTAATATTTATTTTCCTGTTTTTTAGGTGATAGCTCAAGGAGAAATTGAATTGGCCATTCAGTCCCGGGTGAGCAGTGAGCCAGACCTTGAAAGTATGGCATATTTTAGGGTAGACTCAAGAAGGAAGGAACATAACAAGCAAATCTTCTCAATAGGAGTTTAAATATTCATGATTTGCTTATTAAAACATTTTTAAAATTGTGTCTCTGAGCATCAGGTTCTTAATATGCAGAACAAAAGAGCAAAGTACTGAAAACAACAAGCATATTGTCCTGAAATGTGCTTAAAATATCTCAAAGCTAAAGCTTAGTGTTTTTAGTATGTATTTGATACATCAAAGCTTTCTTCAGAAACTAGAATATAAATATATATATATGTGTGCTGTGCATAGTCACTCAGTTCTGTCTATTAGTGACCCCATGGACTGTAGCCTGCCAAGCTTCTCTGTCCATAGGAAGAACTGAAGTGGGTTGCCATGCCTTCCTCCAAGGGTCTTTCCAACCCAGGGATCAAATCCAGGTCACCTGCATTACAGGCAGATTCCTTACTGTCTGAGCCACCAGGGAAGCCCATATAAATTGTGTGTATGTGTGTATATATATATATATACACACACACACACACACATATATAATTAGGCTTTGAGACTTAATCTTTAAAAATCAACATGTGTTCAGAGAGAGAAAAGTCATGCAATTTGTAATAATAGATAAAGGGGCTCAGGTTGTGGTGGTAAATTTTATGGGTCATCTTGACTCACCAAGGGGTGCCCAGATTAGATATGATTTGTGGGTATGTCTGTGAGAATGTTTCTGGTGGAGATTAGCATTTGAATTTCTGGACTCACTAAAGTAGACTGCCCTCTCCAACATGAGTGATCATCATCTAACTCACTGAAAGTCTGAATAGACCAAAAGGCTGAGGAAGGAAGAATTTGCCCTATTTTCCTGCCTCACTGCTTGAACTGAGCCATCTCATCTCTGGTGCTTTAAATCAGATCACTCCATTGGCTCCTCTGGTTCTCAAACCTTTGAACTCAGACTGAATTACACCACCCCCCAGTTTTCCTGGATTGCTGGGGTCCAGCCCCGGTGGATCCAGGGTAATTCAAAGGGGAGATGGTGTGGCGTCTTAGAAAGAATTATTTAATTAGAAATATATGAGAGATTAGGAAAAATAGTATAGTAGGAAAATTTAGTGGAGAAAAGATGCTATATAACTTGGTTTACGTGGAGAACTAATAAAACCTCAGGACAAGAGGTCTGCACCATCTACGTTAGGCCACTGGCGCCCATTTGAATAGCGGAGGGTACCCCACCTTGGGCTTCCTCTCTCGTGGGTCTTAGAAGCCAGGGCAAGTAAGTAGACATGGCAAATTTCCACGCCTCAGATGGGAATTCAGCCTGAAAACAGAGTAAGAAAAGACACAAGGGAACCAGTTTTTCCAGTGACTGCCCCTCCTCGATTGTCCAGGAAGGCCTTTTATACTTTTGATTGTACATAGAGATCAATGGATAATACAAAATTATGCAGTGTCAGCAGCCCTGACTCTTATTGAGACCAGATTTTCTCTCTGCATACCTAGTTGTATACACAAGTCTTAGGTGATTTATATCATCTTCTGGCCAGAGGGCCAATTAACATTTTATGGCCCTTTTCTGATAAGGGTCTGTCAACCAGAGAACTTATTTGTGTTGTTCTTCCCAAAGTCTGGTGCCACTCTCAGAAAGCACTAAATAAAGTTACATTCTTACACAGCAAGGACACAACAATTTATAACAATGAAAGAAGTACAGTGATTTATAACAAAGAGAAAAGTAATTAACTCAAAAGTCTAGTGTTGCTAACATCGAAACTACTATATTCCTTTTTCTATATCCCAATTACATTGATTAATATCTTTTAGGTGTCTAAAAGATAAAGAATATGGAGGCCTGGCAGCAGTCATTGACTCAACAGTGAAAACCCTCTACCAATATAATTCTTAGCTCTTTAAAAAAGGCTCTGTATCTTTAAGATGCTTTAAGCTTTGTGCCTCTCATGGTTAGGGGGCCGTAAACAATTCACAAGTTGTAAAAGTCTGGGCAGACGGGTCAGGTAAGTTAGAAAGCCATCAAAGGGGTTTAAACCGAGGCATTCTTTTTATATGCAGGAGACTGTTAACTGGAGCCCTAAGTTAATTCCTTTTAGAGGAAGGTGATCGAAGATGGCCCCCTGTTTTGTCAGAAGAGTGGAAAGCACAGTACAATAAGGCAGGCAGACTCTGGTTTTGGGGGGTAGGTGCTCAGGAAAACCCAGGGGGAACCCCTGAAGCCAGATCACGCCTTTGCATATGTCTGGTTTCCTTCCTCATGACCTTTGCCACAGGCGGGATTCCTGCTGCTGGCTCCCAGCACTGGATCTCCAGTTTGCAGATGGCAGACTGATTATATATATCTATATATCTATATATCTGTATATCTATATCTTTGCTGGTTCTTTGGAGAACCCTGACTAAAGCACAGATTTATTACATTAACATGTATAATTATAGAGTCAATTAGAAGAGGTTACTCAACCATGGGAAAAGGAAGTAAATGCAAACCTTGGTGATGCCCAATGAACCTTCAGTCAAGAGATTTGCAATATTCTACTTCCACATGGTCATGTATGGATGTGGGAGTTGGACTGTGAAGAAAGCTGAACGCCAAAGAATTGATGCTTTTGAACTGTGCTGGTGGAGAAGACTTGAGAGTCCCTTGAACTTCAAGGAGATTCAACCACTACATTCTAAAAGATCAGTCCTGGTTGTTCATTGGAAGGACTGATGCTAAAGCTGAAGCTCCAATACTTTGGCCACCTCATGCAAAGAGTTGACTCACTGGAAAAGACCCTGATGCTCGGAGGGATTGGGGGAGGAGGAGAAGGGGATGACAGAGGATGAGATAGCTGGATGGCATCACCGACTCGATGGACATGAGTTTGAATAAACTCTGGGAGTTGGTGATGGACAGGGAGGCCTGGCGTGCTGTGATTCATGGGGTTGCAAAGAGTCAGACACAACTGAGCAATTGAACTGAACTGAACTTCCATTAAAAAGTCATTTACATGTGAGGTAGATTTAATAACTCAGGTTAATACCAATGATCCCAGTGTATTAAATGAACCTCAACAGAAAGTAGCTAGAAGTAACTAACAGGATGTCACAGGGCTGTCTAAGGATTTAAATGCACCCAACTGTATTTACTCATGTCAAAGGAGCACATCAACTAAAGGAAGACCCTCAACTCTGGGTGGGAGGAACAGATATGGTTCTGAAGGACCCAGAAAGGTGATAAGAAAGGAAGAAGAAATTTTAAATACCTGACTCCCAGAGATGTCAATGCTTGATCATCACAAGCATCTGGTAATAATTTCCTGCCCTTCTTCTCATCTCTATACTTTGGTTTTACCTTAGAGATACAAAGCAAAACAAAACTGTGGTTAGGAAGATTGAGAATAAGAGTTTGATATGGTTGGGATTTTCCTGGCTGTGTGCTTCCTACATAGAGCAGGAAGAAGAAGAGATTTGGAGTTTTGATTATTACACGAGACTGAACATTTCAATAATGGAAGCATGGGCAAATTTGCGACCTGAAAGACTGAAGCCCTGCAAATGGAAAGACTACAGAATGACTAAGAAAGACTGAGAGCTAGTTGAATTTATTGTCAGGCCAGAGAAAGAAAACTCTATAAATAAATGTGAAGGCATAGTAGAAGGCAAAATAAAGTTGCTTTCTATTTGACATAATACACACAGAAGGTGATGGAAGTATATTGAAAGGAAACAGGGTGATGAAGGGAGATAGGATGTTTTTCATAAACTACATTCCAGGCCTAATGGATCACTGAAATGGTATTTTAGACTGCATTGCATCTTCACTGGCCAACTGACGTTTTGAGTAGCCTTCTGTTACCTCCATTCAACTTCTTTGTTTAGATTTGGTGCTGGTGTTGTTACTAGTCACTGATGGCTTCTCTGTATCTGTTTGTTTACTTGATGGCTTCTGCTGCTTCATAATTTCACCTCCCTACTACTTCCTTTCTGTCTCTTGACTGCTGTTAACCTTTCTGCCTATGTCCCACTCTCACTTGTTTAATGTGCAAATGCCCAAAGAGGTAGCTGAGTGGCCTTGTTTATGAGCACAGAGCATTTTTTTTGAGCTTAGTTCTTGTGACAGAGTACTTCATAGACCACTGTCAATACCATAGAGGTCCAGTGTTCAATATGACAGCCACTAGCCACAGGCGATCACTGAGTAGTTGAAATATGGCTAGTGTGAGCTGAGATGTGGTGGAATTATAAAATGTACATATGACTTTTAAGACTTCCAATGAAAAAAATGCTGTCAGTATCTCATTAATAAATTTATATTGACCACATAAAAGCATATATTTTATTATATAAAGTGATATTATGAAAATTTGAAACAAATATACATTAAATTAATTTCACTTATTTTTATTTTTTAATGCAGCTATTAGAAATTCTAAAATAACACATATGATTTGCACGTGTGATTTACACCACAAGTATCTGTTATACTGATGTCTTTCCGTTTAATCCTAGACCAGTTATCAGATTGTAATAGTACAGAATAGGTCACACTTTGATTAAGGAACAACTTCTAGACATATTTTTTGAAAACTAATCCATATTTCATGGATTCCTCTTAAGAGAGGGAATAAAGTTTATTTTTTTACCATTAATACTATAATGCAACATATTTTCTATATTAGATGTCATTTTATGCATGTGTGCTAATGCTCATTCATGTCTTTTTGGGATCCCATGGACTGTAGCCCACCAGGCTCCTCTGGGCATGGAATTCTCCAGGCAAGAATATTGGAGTTGTTTTCCATTTCTTTCTCCTGGGGATCTTCCTAACCCAGTGATCAAACTCACATCTCCTGAGTCTCCTGCACTGGGAGGCAGATTCTTTACCACTTTACCACCTGGGAATCCCAGATGCTATTTTATAATACTTTCAAATTTTTTTCACAGGTATTATCCTTTTATCTTTACAAATGACTCTGTCCTTTTGCAGATGAGAGAACTGGAATTCAGAGAGGAAAAAAACAAAAAAATGTTACCCCATGGTCAGATGTATATGGTGGAACCTGGTGACTCAGACATTGAAGAATCTGCCTGCAATGTTGGAGACTTGAATTTGATCCTTGCTGAAGGGAATGACAACCCAATTCAGTATTCTTGCATGGAGAATTCTATGGACAGAAGAGTCAGATGGGCTGCATTCCATGGTGCTTTGCAAAGAGTCAGAAACAGCTGAGCAACTAACACTTTCACTTGTTGTATATATAGTAGAACGAAAAATACATCCCCAGTTCACTAGCGTTATGGAGTTTGTCTTTTGAGATAGGCCAATCTGGATTTGTGCATTGTATCTGTTACTTACTGGCTTGTGACCTTGGAGGAAGTTACTTATTGTTTGTTTTTTAATCACATAGTGGTAGTAGAAGAAGTGAAAAATACTGGCAAACAGTTGCTGCCTAACAATGATCATTTACAGCCAATTACAAACCTGTGTTTTCAACAGAGATAACTAAATAATACTTATTAGAGATAAAAGCATTAGATTTTTAAAATACATTCATTTCTACATAGTGGTATAACATGTTCACCCATCTGTTAAGGGATATTCCCTGAATATTCAATTTTTTAAAATTTTAATTTGTATTATGAAAACATGAAGTAAGTCATCAGTTTTGATGCGTGATAATTTGGAATTAGACATTGAAAAATTCATCTTTCATATTTTAGTCTAGATTAGTGATATGGCATTATTGTCTGGGGAAAAGGGAAATATTTTCATGAAAACTTAAACCACCCTAAAAAGATGCAAAATTGTCTATTACTTAATCTGATCCAGTTTATTCAACCTGTGTGTGCATCTATCTGCCTCGTCGTCACCAGTGTTTCCTTTACTGTTAAAAATTTCTTAGGACTGGCCTTGTTTCAGTGAATGATACCATAATTGTACTAGTCACTCCTGAACAAAATGTTAGTCATCTGATTTTCTCTCTTTTTTTTTTTTTTTCCGCTCATTGGGTTTAATTAATTGTGAGGTTCTGCAGTCTGTCTCAGCAATCTCTACCAAATTTGTCTTACCACATTAACTCTCAGACAGCTCTTGAGCTGCCATAATTCGAGTTTCCAACATTCCTCATCTGGATTATGACAGTAGTTTTCTAAATCCACTTTCAGCTTCCATTCATATCCATCTCTAAATATCCTTTTCACTGAGCCTGTGGCACTATTAATAAAGCCCAATACTAGTTTTATAAAATACAGTTCTCTCCTTCATCTGTGTATTCTCAAACATTCATCTTTATCTATAGGATTAAGTCCAAGTTTCTTAACATGTCAGGGATGCAGCATGATATGCCCTTTTCCTGTTGTTCAGTCCCTAAGTTGTGTCGAACCATTTGCAACCCTATGGACTGTAGGCCACAAGGCTCCTCTGTCCATGGGATTTCCCAGACAAGAATACTGGAGTGGGTTGCCATTTAGTTCTCTAGGGGATTTTCTCAATCCAGGAATTGAACCCAAGTCTCCTAATTCTTTGTCACTGAGCCACCAGGGAAACCCTTATATTTATTTATTTTTCTTGGGGTATAATCGCTTTACAATGTTGTGTCCATATCTGCTGTACAGTGAAGTGAATCAGCTATATGTATACATGTATCCCCTGCCTTGTGGACCTCCCTCTCCCCATCCCACCTCTCTAGGTTACCGTAGAGCACTGAGCTGAGCTCCCTGTGCTACACAGCTGACTAGCAGTCTATTTTATACATGATAGTGTATATATGGAGAAGGCAATGGCACCCCACTCCAGCACTCTTGCCTGGAAAATCCCATGGACGGAGGAGCCTGGTGGGCTGCAGTCTGTGGGGTCGCTAAGAGTCGCACACGACTGAGCGACTTCATTTTCACTTTTCACTTTCATGCATTGGAGAAGGAAATGGCAACCCACTCCAGTGTTCTTGCCTGGAGAATCCCAGGGACAGGGGAGCCTGGTAGGCTGCTGTGGATAGAGTCGCACAGAGTCTGACACGACTGAGGTGACTTAGTAGCAGCAGCAGCAGTGTATATTTTGGGCCTTCTAGGTGGCGCTAGTGNTGCTGGCCACAGGGGAGGGTCCTGAGTCAGCCGTGTGATGCGGAGGATGGTCATTACCCTGACTCCTCCTGAGCCCTGACATCCTCCCTCTACTGACCGGCTGCCCGCCCTTGGGAATGAGGTCCCCTCTTCCTCGAGTGTCCCGTGTCCGCAATTGCAGCCAGGGAACCCTCAGCCTTTAGAACTGTCCAGATACTGACTGGTTGGTCTCTGGCCAAGACATGCTGGGTAAGGGGTTAGGCGTGGCCTCTAATCTGGGATGTGGAGACAGACAGTCCCCCCGTGGGTCCCTCCTTCCAGAATCCCAGACTTTCCTCCACTCAACAGAGCCAGGGTCCAGCAAACCCACACCCAGATCCACTATCCCTGGACCCAGGTTATATCCCGAGAACCCACATGTGTAGCCGATAGACATTGCACCTAAGAGCCAGGCACGAGCCTCCAGGCGTAGAACAGGTGTGGGGTTGCCAGGGGGGGGCTGTGATATCCCCTTTTTTTCGGATGGATAAGGTGTGGGAGTGCCAGGGCATATCTTTGTAACTATCCAGTGCACCTGTAACTCATTTCACCTCTGACTTGGACCCCTGTTGAGACCTCAGACTCCTCCCTCTGGGCACAGCTACAGCAGCTCTCAAAGAGAGCAACCCTCTCAAAGATGGCACCCCAGCGTGGATAGGGGCCCGTCACTNTAATCAATCTGATTTTGGTGTTGACCATCTGGTGATGTCCATGTGTAGAGTCTTCTCTTGTGTTGTTGGAAGAGGGTGTTTGCTATGACCAGTGCATTTTCTTGGCAAAACTCTATTAGTCTTTGCCCTGCTTCATTCCACATTCCAAGGCCAAATTTGCCTGTTATTCCAGGTGTTTCTTGATTTTCTACTTTTGCATTCCAGTCCCCTATAATATAAAGGACATCTTTTTTCGTTACTAGTTCTGAAAGGTCTTGTAGGTCTTCATAGAACCATTTAACTTCAGCTTGTTCAGCATTACTGGTTGGGGCATAGACTTGTATTATGGTGATATTGAATGGTTTGCCTTGGAAACGAACAGAGATCATTCTGTCATTTTTGATTTGTATCCAAGTACTGCATTTCGGACACTCTTGTTGACCATGATGGCTACTCCATTTCTTCTGAGGGATTCCTGCCCATAGTAGTAGATATAATGGTCATCTGAGTTAAATTCNTTAAATCTATTTCTCACTTCCACTGTATAATCATAAGGGATTTGATTTAGGTCATACCTGAATGGTCTAGTGGTTTTCCCTACTTTCTTCAATTTGAGTCTGAATTTGGTAATAAGGAGTATATGATCTGAGCCACAGTCAGCTCCTGGTCTTGTTTTTTTGACTGCATAGAGCTTCTCCTTCTTTGGCTGCAAAGAATGTAATCAATCTGATTTTGGTGTTGACCATCTGGTGATGTCCATGTGTAGAGTCTTCTCTTGTGTTGTTGGAAGAGGGTGTTTGCTATGACCAGTGCATTTTCTTGGCAAAACTCTATTAGTCTTTGCCCTGCTTCATTCCACATTCCAAGGCCAAATTTGCCTGTTACTCCAGGTGTTTCTTGACTTCCTACTTTAGCATTCCAGTCACCTATAATGAAAAGGACATCTTTTTTGTGTGTTAGTTCTACAAGGTCTTGTAGGTCTTCATAGAACCATTCAACTTCAGCTTCTTAAGCGTTACTGGTTGGGTATAGAGTTGGATAACTGTGATATTGAATGGTTTGCCTTGGAGACGAACAGAGATCATTCTGTCATTTTTGAGATTGCATCCAAGTACTGCATTTCAGGCTCTTTTGTTGACCATGATGGCTACGCCATTTCTTCTGAGGGATTCCTGCCCACAGTAATAGATGTAATGGTCATCTGAGTTAAATTCACCCATTCCAGTCCATTTTATTTCTCTGATTCCTAGAATGTTGACGTTTACTCTTGCCATCTCTTGTTTGACCACTTCCAAGCATACTTAAATCAAAAAAAAAAATTGTTAGTAGTGGGAGTCTTTTTAAAAAAATTAGTTCAATTGCTTCACCTATTAAAGTAATCAAAGATTAGCAACATGGGGGGGGGGAAGAAAAAAAGATATGGAGAAGTACCTAATGATGAGTATGTGAGTTTAAGTAGCTCTTTGGTTCAGAATCACACATTCCAAACATAAATGTTCTTTCCTTTCTCATCATCTTCACTTTCCCTATGCCCTATGTGAGACGAACTAAACAATTTTGTTAAGAAACTTCATTTTCAATCAAAATCAAATATTAGCCTTGATTCTAGTTTTAGCTATGCCTTTGGCTAGATAATCCTAGGACCATCTTTTGTTGCCTCTGTTTAAACATTTGTAAAATAAGAGGTTCCCCAAATAACTGAGATCCCTAGCGTTGAGAACAAGCTCCTGTCTCACATCTAGCCTACTCTGGCAGTTCATTTTGATGAAGGTGGAGTCTGGACTGTTGCTGAGAAACCTAAGAGGCAACATGTTGTAGGAAGATGAGTTCCGTATGAGCACCAAGGAAATTCCAATGACTCCATTAGTGTCATTGTCATTTTAAAAATGCCCACAGCCTTGGACTTGGCCCTTGAGCAAGGCTTTACACATTTACAATCTCATTTGAGGAATTCTCTCAGGCCACTGACTTTTGCAGCCATTGAAGTCCTAGCTTTCTTAGTGCAGAGAACTAATTTTGTTTTACATCAACCAAGGTACTATGGCTGAAGCAACGCCTGTCATGATTTGCCCAGCAGTGGCCTAAACCCTGGGCTTCCCATGTGGTGCTAGTGGTAGAGAACCTGCCTGCCAGTGCAGGAGATGTGAGAGATGAAGGTTCGATTCCAGGGTCAGGAAGATCTCCTGGAGCAGCGCATGGCAACCCACTCCAGTATTCTTGCTTGGAGAATCCCATGGACAGAGGACCTGGTGGGCTGCAGTCCATTGGATCACAAAGAGTCGGACATGACTAACGCAACTTAGTTCCTACGCATGCCTTAAACACTGATGCCCCTCTTATAGCTCTGTTAGTAGAAGCTTTTTCTGGAGAAGAGCTGGGCCTGGGAGGTTGGTATAACCAACTTTTCCTTTTGATATTACAACTCAGATTCCCATTCCTGCACAGTTTTTATTTAACCAAAAGTATTTCCTCTCTGATGGACACAGAGTGAATGAAGTCACTCAGTTGTGTCCAACTCTTAGCAACCCCATGGACTGTAGCCTACCAAGCTCCTCTGTTCCTGGGATTTTCCAGGCAAGAGTACTGAAGTGGGTTGCCATTTCCTTCTCCAGAGGATTTTCCCAACCCAGGGATTGAACCCAGGTCTTCTGCATTGTAGGCAGACGCTTTACCGTGTGAGTCACCAGGGAAGTCCAAGTAAGATTTAATTTGAAATCAATCTAATCATGTATAATCAACTGCCTTGATCAATCATGGCTGCTATTTGCACTAAAAGTTTATTATAATGTAGGAGCAAGTCACATTCTAAAAGGGGTAAACAAAAAATCTTTCACAAATTTGGCATTTAAATGACAAACTCCTGATTTGTAGTTTCAAGAACTCTCTCAGCCTAATTTAAAATAATGTAACAGAAGGAATGCCTCCTACTTTGGGGAAGTTTAAGAGTTAAACTTTTAAAAGTTTGAGTAATTAGGCTCCTGATTTTCTGAAACATTTCTGCATTCTTTTTGCCTTTTTTTTTGGAAACTTTTCAGCCCTGCAAAAACCTAATCTTTGCCCAGCATCCCCACATTCTTTTTCACTTCACACTAAAAATAAGATCTTTATCTCTATATTAGAAACAGTGAGATACCCATCTCTCTTGGCTTGGCTGTTTCATCTTTCTGGAGGAAAAGCAACCACGCAATTATACACAGCCATAAATTAACTTGACAAGCTGCATGCTGGAACCGCCACCCTCACCGGAGGTGTTTAAGTTGCTCCTGAGTTCCGAGTCTCTTTTTTGCTTCCTAAAGAGCCTTATATGCCCTGGCGGAAATAGTTTTCTTTCTCTTTCAGACCTACAAACAGTCCACTCCCTGCCGTAGGTTCAGCAGTTACACACTTCCCTTTCTCAGTGGACTCGTTATGCAACAGACATTACCTCTCCTTCTCACAACTCTATCCCCAGTAAGGAGGTGGAGGTCCCCAGTGAGCCATTCATCATCCATTGCACAGGGTTTGGGTAGCCAAGTCTGAGAGCTGACTAATTTCATGGGTTTACAATTTGGGAATGTCTCACTCCTCTCCCAAGTCTCTTCACTACACTTGCATTGTGAATATTATTCTGAAGTCTTGTGATATCCAGAGAGGCTACTCAGGGAATGTAACATATAAGTTAAGTGACAAACCAGTTCATCTGGGGAAAAGTGAAATTATGATTGCCTTTGAGTATGCCTCTGTGTTAAATTTATTATTTGATTGCTCTCCTAATTAAAGGAAAATGCAGTGTATAATAGTTTTACACTTATTTTACAGTAAGAGTTTGTGTACACATCATACATAATGATATAGATTTTAAAATAAATAAAAGTGAATTTTCATGCCCATCGGGTGGTCAGTAATGCCATTTCTTTTACCCACCATCAACTACTCTCACTTTAGCATCTTGCTTGATGTTCCTTCTAGTGGTTACAAAGTCCTAAAATGGAAAAAAAAAAAAAAATCAGAAGACAAGCCATCTTGTGATGCCTGGAAGGGCTGTTTCCATTTCACCCATTCTCCACCCAGACTCTGTGATTAAAGATAGCAGTTCAGTTCTTCTCCTATTTAGATGTACTTTAAGGAGGATGGAGGGAGAATTTTAGCTCCATTGAGCTGCATTAGTGGTGAACATTGCCCTCAGAAACAGTTTGCTCTGCTCAGAGAGCCCAACAGCCATTCCCAGTATGTCTTCCTCTTTGTGTCCTCTTCCTTTGCAAAACTTTCTCGTTGCCTGATACACCAGTTCATCAACAACATCTCCCACTTTTCATTCTTCTCTTTGCTATCTAGTTCTCAATTCTGCAACCTTTGGCGGGGAATATATTATATTCCCATGTCATCACAGTGCAAATAAAAATGTCAAGGTTGTTAGCAAATGTTCTGGGTAGTAAAACCCATTACAATAAAGGAGCATGTCCTATGGCAAACATCCCAGCCCACATCGCATGAATATGAAACAGCTTAGAAAGGACTATTAGAGAGACTAGTTGGAAACCCTACATCAGTAGGAATGTGTTTCACCTGAAGGGAGTTTTGATAAGCCCTCTGGGCACATTTGGTTCTTCCTTCTCTGATACTGAAAAAAATCTGAGTATCTCTTTACTTTTCCCTTTCTAAATTAAGATATTCTCTTGTGTCAAAGTACCCAAATTATCTCTTCTGACTCATCTTTCCTCCTGATCCTTTTATTCCTTAAACATTTGTTATGAAGGTGAAAAAAGTTTGTTTCTCGCTAGGTTATATCTTCCTGGGTTACTACAGCATAGTTGATATTAAACTCTTAGTTATTCTTCAACACTGAGTCCCAAAATAAGTTGATATTCACCTGTCCAAGTTCAAATTGCAGCTACAATTCAATTAATATTTCTTTAGAGAAGGTATTTACACCTTAAAATGAAACACTGAAATAACGACCAGGTGGCTCTTAGGGCTGCCGTGTTGGCTTTTCCAGACAAGTTCAAGATAGCCCGGTGCATGACCTCTGTAGGTGCTCGCCTAGTTAGAACCACCCAGATCCAACTCATGTTAATATGGTCATTCTTTTAAGGGCTTCTCGCCTTTGTTATCTGTGGATACCTGCTACTGTGAGATCTTCCTGCCCTCCTCCCTCCCTCCTCCTCCATCAAAATCGGAAAATGACTAACACTGTTCATTTATACTTTATTGATTACATTTTATCTGAAACTAAAAGTTTTATCCTCCAGACAGGCATTGTCTTTTTTCATCCTCTTCTCTTTAATTTTGGACTATAGGCTGCCCCACTTTTGCATATGAAAGCAATCTCAAGCATCAGCAAATAGATTTTTCTCTCACTCAGGGACAATACAGAAGTGTCTCTGAAATCACTCAGCACCTGGTTCTGCAGAAACATCTGATTTTGTCTTTGTAGGATTATTTAGGTGGTGATCAATGAGTTAAAGTAGCTGGTATCAGTTCTCTTACTCTGATATCCTGATCCAGGCTTCCTTGGAGGCAAGGGTGATAACTCAATAGAAATAGTTATGCTGGAGCAGGTGGCAAAACTGACTGAGAACGTCACCCAGAAAGTCCCCGTCTCTGATCCCTTTCTAAATGTTTGTCCTTATAAATCAGTAGTTATGCCAGTTACAGACCTGACTTTCGTTTCTCCCTTCAGCAGATTGAGGCCCTACCCTTCCCCTCTCTTTCTTAATCCTATTCCTTATTATCTTGGGCTTTCCCTCTGAGTGAAAACAATATATTTTAACTGCAGGTCTATAATACATCTGTGTCCACTCTCTACAATTTCTACCTGTGGCAAAAATGCTTCCAACAAGATAAGCTTTATTATAACATTGAGTAACTGTAACAAAACATTTAAGGTAATAATTATTGTTGACTGAAACCTCATTGTAGGTCAGATATGCTGATTAAAGAGTTAATATGTATAATTCCTACCTCACAGGTAATTGTACACATCAAATAAAATATATATATTTAGCTCTGTATTGGGCATACAGAAATGCTACAAAAGTTGGTTAGTGAATTGCCATTATACTCATTATGATAAAGTTATTAGAATCTGCCTGCAATGAAGGAGACCCCAGTTCGATTCTTGGGTCAGGAAGATCCCCTGGAGAAGGGATAGGCTGCTACCCGCTCCAGTATTCTTGGGCTTCCCTGGTGACTCAGACGGTAAAGAATCCACCTGCAATGAGGGAGACCTGGGTTCAGTCCTTGGGTTGGGAAGATCCCCTGGAGGAGGGAATGACAACTCACTTTAGTATTTTTGCCTGGAGAATCCCCATGTCAGAGGAGCCTTGTGGGCTACAGTCCATGTGGTGTCAAAGAGTTGGACATGACTAAGAACATCAAGTTATTAATTACCATCATTGATATAGCTGACCCTTGAACAAGACGAGTTGGAACTATGCAGATTCACTTATATGTAGATTTTTAAAAATCAATACAGATTATATGACCTGTGGTTGGTGGAATCCTTGCATGTGGAACCACAGATACACAGAGGAACTGAAGGTATGGAAGGCCGACTGTAAAATTATATGCAGATTTTTGATTGAGCAGGGTCTAATGCCCCTAGTCCCTGTGGTGTTCAAGGTCAGCTATATTGTTCCCGCATTTGGCATCATCCCTATGTAGTATGAATCATTATCATTCCTCCACTTTAGAGATGAGGATGCAGAAGTGCCCGTTGGTGAGATAAGCTAGAAATAACCCTGTCCATTCACAGCCTGTGATTCACAAATGTAGTGGTTAAGATTATGTGTGTGTAGCTTTCTTCTATCCTGGTGTGTGTGTGTGTGTGTGTGTGTGTGTGTGTGTGTGTGTGCATGCTCAGTTATGTCTGTTTGCAACCCCATGGACTATAGCCCATCAGGATCCTCTGTCCATGCAATTTTCCAGACAAGAAATACTGGAGTAGGTTGTCATTTCCTTCTCCAGGGGATCTTCCCCACTCAGGAATCAAACCTACATCTCTTGTGTTTCCTGCATTAGCAGGTCGGTTCACATAACCTTTATTTAATTTTGAATCAAATCTTTTTTTTTTTGCATTTTATTGATATCAGCACAAATGGTACATATCTAATGGATACAATTTGATGAGTTTGACATACACATACACTTGTGGTACCAAAATGGCAAACCAGGTAGTAAACATACCCATCACCTCCAAAAGTTCCCTTATATCCATTGTTTCTTATTTTTGTGGAGGGTCACTTAACATGAAGACTTAACCCTCTCAACAAATAGAGGCCACTTAGTCATTTCCTTTGGCAAGTGAGCCAGAAACCTTGATTCTCGAAGCATGCCAATCATAGATCACCAGTGGTGTCTTTTCAGCACAGAAATAATCTAGAAAGAAAGAAAATCAAAACTATAAACAGGTGCACATACCATATATTATTACCTAGGAGCACCGTGGTACATTGTGTGTCTGCAGAACTTATCTTGTATGGCTGTAACCTCAAACCCAATGAACAACAACTCCCATCTCCAGTTCCCTGGGAACCACCATTCTATTTTCTGCTTCTGTTAAGTTAGCCTATATTAGATACCTCATATAAATGGAATTATGCAATGTTTGTCCTCTGTGACTGACTTATTTTGTAAGTAGCATAATGCCTTTCAGGTTCATCTATGTTGTTAAATATCATCCTTATCCATGTTCTTTCATTTCTGCCTTTAAAAAGTAAACCTCGTTTAAAGGATAAAAATTCTTGAAGCAGCTATTAAAAATGAAAAAAAAAAATGTTCCACTTGAAATTGTGTTCAGTTCAAGTGCAAGGTCATTTGGTATTGACACTGCCAGAAATATTCCTCCTGAACATACCACAGTATAGCATTCATTGCCATATGTTCCCTTTTCCTCTTCCCCGTTCTCTTTACCTTATTTTCTCTCCAACAAAGGACAACCACAAAAGCAATGAAGGCAACTACTCTCCAGAAAGCAATCAGAGCAGAAAAAGAACTTCGAGCCCAGGGGTGTTTTCACGGCACAGAGAGGTGACACGTGGGGAGCAGGTTATAAAACACTAAATAAGCTGGCCCAGAACACAGAGAAGGCCACAGGACCCAAGCAAGGGAGGGTGAGCGAGAAGAGCAGGGGGAGGCTCTTGAGAGTTTCAGAGGGTGAACTGTTCCTAGACTAGCTTTGGTTTTGTTTCACTTCTCATGTTTGAGGATGTTTTAGGAAGAGCATGTAATCCTGTGAGCCAGATTCCTTTCAGTGTGGTGTAGTCTGAATCAGGAATGGGTCTGTAATGGGAGTGTATGTGGGTGAATTTTAGGCAGTGTCATGGGTTTATAATCATCATAGACAGAAAACCAAAATATCACACTTACAGGTAATGTGGATATAGAGTAGTTTAGGAGTATTCCAAATTCACACTCTGGTTTTGGAAAACCATAGGTAACTTATATTATCTTGACGCTTATAGTGTTTGAAAGAAGACTTATTACCTTAGTGAGAGATTTGAAGAAATAATATCTATAAAGTGTCTAACAATATCTGATACGTAGTATGTACTAACTAGATGTTAACTTCTATTGTTATATGAATGCGTAATAGACATGGGTATGTATTTGTGGAAATTGAAACTTTTAAAGACTCTTACAAAATTACATCTATTTGTGATATTAACTAATACTTAAAACTTTATTTCCCCTTGGTTGTACAAGATCTTCTGTATTTCTGTCCTCTACACATTCAGTTCTTGCAGCCCCAAATTACAACACTGCTTACATGTATTTAATATTCTCAAGTTTACAGAACACTTTCCACACAAATATGTTTTTTAAAGTAGAGTACCCGAAATTTCACCCTAGGAATATATATATAAAATTTTTTTTTTTTTTTAGCTTGGGACAGGCTTTGTGGGAAAAAAAGTAAGACATAAGTTCAGAAATGCTTATCTAGAGGAGAGGAGAAGATGAGGTGTATGGAGAGAGTAACATGGAAGCTTACATTACCATATGTAAAGTAGATAGCCAATGGGGAATTTATTGTATGGCTCAGGAAACTCAAACAGGGGCTTTGTATCAACCTAGGGGGTGAGATGGGGAAGAAGATGAGAGGGAAGTTCAAAAGGGAGGGGATATATGTATACCTATGGCCGATTCATGTTGAGGTTTGACAGAAAACAACAAAAAGAAATGCTTTTCTAATATTTTGCCTCATTGATCATGTCAAGAAACACATAGGGAAGTGATTACCTAAGAAACTGAGACAGACGTGTATGTAGCGCTTCCCCAGCCCCTTGAGTTTGTCTTACCCATGGAGAAAACATGGGTATGAGCATTGAGTTCTGTTCCAGGCTCATCTTGGGGAGAGAAGAATTAGGCAAATATCTGAGCCCCCTGGTAATAACTCCACATGAAATGGTCTCCAAAATGCATGGTCAAGAACAGAATTCTAACCAATTAAATTTTCTTAGACTGACTTCACCATTTGACTACTTGATATACTTTGGACTCTCTAGTTACTCTTTCCTAAGATATCGTGGGAGGAGATCTTCCTGGATCCTTTTGTTTGTTCTGGGGACCTATGAGAAATAGCCTCTCTTGTGTGTCTCTTACGCCTGCCATTGGTCTTGGGATGGCAGGCGGAAGTTATCCTTTCGTGGAGCACAGGACCTGCAGCCGCTTCATGTTTCTGTCTCATGGCTATAATGCAGAGGAGATTCCCGATTGTGGTCTGCATGTTGCAACTTAGGCACACACAGGTTTACACAAAAGATGCTAATAATCCTTCAACAAAGTGAAGTTACCTGCAATGGGAACTATCTAGATTATATTTACATTCACTTTGAATAAGTTCTATTACCAAACAGCTTATTGTAATATAATTGTTTTGGTCATTATTAATTTTGTTAAGCTCTGATAAATCAATATTGATCCGTTGTGTGGATAATTAAGTTCATAGGTGTGTGTGTGTGTTTATGCATGTATGTATGTGTATGTATGCATGCTCAGTCATGTCCAACTCTTTGCAACCCCTTGGACTGTAGCCCACCAGGTTCCTCTGTTCATGGGATTTTGCTAGGCAAGAATACTGGACTGGGGTGCCACTTCCTTTTCCAGGGTATCTTCTCAAGCCAGGGATCAGACTCACATCTCCCACCTCTTCTGCATTGGCAGGCAGGTTCTTTACCACTAAGCCACCTGGAAATCCCATGTATATATATATATACATATATATATATTCTCTTAAGAAAGGACACTGTCAAAGAATTTAACACAACAAGGAAATTTCTTAATCAGTAATGCATTAAATCAATAATATCTCAGCCAAGTTTATTTAAATTGCAAATAATAAAACCACTTCAAAGCAGCTTAAGAAAGAGAGTCCTGGGCCAAGGATGCTTCAAGTTCTAACAAGAAGTAAAAGCCATCAGATCTCTTATCTCTTTCTTGCTCTCTCTGCACATAAAAAACAAACAAACCAAAAAAAAAAAAAACAAAACAAAACAAAACACACCAAAACCTTTTACTCCTCTGCTCTCTCATTTTGCTCTCTTTTGACTGGCATTGCTTATGTATGCAGTCGGTAGTTTTCCAGTTTGTATTTCTCAGTTTACAAGAAGAGCATAGGGTGATCTGATCTTATTTGTTGTTCAGTCCGTAAGTTTTATCTAACTCTTAGCACACCAGGCTTCCTTGTCCTTTACTGTCTCCTGGAGTTTGCTCAGATTCATGTCCATTGAGTCAATGACGCCATCTAACCATCTCATCTTCTGCCACCATCTTCTTTTGCCTTCAGTCTTTCCCAGCATCAGAGTCTTTTTCAATGAGTTGGCTTTTTGCATCAGGTGGCCAAAATTTTGGAGCTTCAGTTTCAGTCCTTTCAGTGAATATTCAGGGTTGATTTCCTTTAAGATTGATTGGTTTGATATTTCTGCTATCCATGGGGCTCTGATGAATCTTATCTAATCCTCACTTCTAAATTTTCAAGAAAGAGCCCTGTTTGTTCCAGCCTGGTCCAGTGTCCATTCGGATCCAGCCAGCCCTGCAGGACCCCTGCATAGAACACTGTTTCCAGCAGAGTCCCTCTAACTGTCATCTATGCAAAGGGCTGCACTTACAGCCAAGCAAGACTGTTATGGTGATGTCTCCTGGGGTTTTGAAAGTGAAAGTCTCACCCTTGTGGCCAAGGGTACAAGGTCATATGGAAGAAATGTGGAAACAGGGAACATATCCCATTTTAAAGGGATAACGGGAGATCCAAATTTGTATCCTATTACAATCAATGAAAAAAAGATTCCAAAGATTGTGTTCTAACTGTAGAAATCATAGGTATATATAAGTAAGTTTGAACAATTTTAAAAGGTGGTCTAGCTCATGTCCTAATAACTAGGTTGGGCATTTTGCATTTATAACATAGAGATCATAAATCACAGCCCATTAGAGGTGGAAGGAGACTTAAAAATATTCTGGTCTATTTCCATCATTTGACAAAAGAGGGAAATGAGGCTCAATTAGACAGAGGACGTGCCCAAGTTTACATGGCTCATTAGTTGCAAAGCTAGAATTAGGAGCTGGTTCTCCTGAATCCTGAAGAATGAGTGGATGGCAGCCTTTGGAACTTTGGCCCAAAAGTCTGGTATCACACTTACTTGCTTGGTTTGCTTTTTGGAGATAATCCAAACCTGGTTATAAACAAGAATTGCTTTTTAATTGGAGTGTTTTGGTAAGCCTGTTGCCCTTTAAAACGGTCTGCCTTTCAGGGTTCCTTGGCAACCTCTTGGCAAGAAATGCCACTGTCTCTACATCCTCTAAAATTGATATCTCCTGATATGCTGGGTTGAATACTGTTCCTCAAAAGTTCATGTCTATTTAGAACCTATGAATATGACCTTACTTGGAGAGTCTTTGTAGATGTAAACAAGTTAGGACAAAGTCATACAGGATAAGTGTGGGCCCTTTATCCAGTATGACTGGTGTTTTTGTAAGAAGAGAGAAATGTGGACAAAAATAACAGACGCACAGGGAAAGCATCATGTGACAGTACAGGTAGAGATTGAAGTGATGTGTCTGTAAAACACGTAAGGAAGGATGAGGATTAAAGGCAATCATCAGAAACTAGGAGAAGGACCTCAGAGCACCAAGGAGAAATCAACGCTGCTGACACCTTGATTTCAGATTTCTAGTCTCTAGAACTGTGAGGTAGTGTTTTTGTTTATGTCACCTTGTTTATAGCAGCTTGTTGCAGCCAACCTGGGAAATTAATTTGCCATGTGATACATGTCTATGTATAAGTTTCTTAACAGATTGATATTTGGAAGTTGTACAAAATAAACAACAGAATAATGTTAATTATAGATATGTGCAAGGCCAGTTCTGGGTTTTCCTAAGTAGCAGTTCTACGTGAGATGTGGGCAGCTCTTCTTTACTTCTTTTCAGCCTTTTGTTTTCAATGACAGGGAAAATTATGCAAAATAGCAGAATGAAAAAGACACTGTCTTTAGTAGAAAACTAGGCATTACCTAGGGTACCGTTTCTGGTCGTCTCTGCCTTTCATTTTCCACCTCTGAGTTGTAGAAAATTAATACTGATGTAGATGATTCTTGTCCACAGCAGTGCATATTAATTGTATTCAGGGAAGTGCAGTTATCTAGTTTTTCATCATCTCTTTGCAAATTCACTTAGCGTTCTTGATTGCCTATATGTGTGGTGTTCTTTGAATCCTCTTTTGAATTCGTTGTAACATCCTACTGTTTCCTCATTAACTGAGTTAAATATTAATAAAATCTTTGACATATGCTTATTTTGTATTTTCATAAAGGTCATGGCTTTACTCTTTATAGAAATGTATCCTTTAATAAGAATCTAGTCTGAATTCAGCATGTAAGTCTTAATTTTGATAATCTCCTTCAGAACCTAAGGGAGAAAAAGAAAATCACAAGGACAAAATTTCCATTTTTTCCCTACCCTGTGTTGAAAGCCTTTTGAAATTTCCAAAAGCACTTTTGTAAGATTCTGACTTTCTGAGTACTTTAACAGCTAATATCTATTATGGATGACAAAAGTAATCGAAGAAATCTTGAGAGACACATTCTGGAATATTAATCCAAGACATGCCCATGGTCTTTTGAGCAGTGCCAATCCAAAAAACAAAGTTCAAAGTTATTCTGCTCCTCTTCATACCCTGACTAAAAACCAGCTTCCGTGACCTAACA
Source organism: Neotragus pygmaeus (assembly GCA_006410875.1). Lineage (NCBI taxonomy): Eukaryota > Metazoa > Chordata > Mammalia > Artiodactyla > Bovidae > Neotragus > Neotragus pygmaeus. Next base: position 92,759 of record SJYV01019847.1, read on the forward strand.
CAACCCCACGATAAGTTGACAACAGGAACTTAAATCTAATTTTCAAAGCTTCTCCAGTGATGTGAAGCAGCTTTGAAAGGATAATTGATATCACCCTTTAAATTCTTAAAAGCTGCGATGAGGCTCACATTAGCATGAAAAGCGATGTAGTGATGAAGTTGTATCGGCGTGACAATTTCATGTCCAATTGGGACAAGAGAAACAAGAGTATTCAGAGGGCTTAGGGGGGAAAGGCAGCATGCCAGATGTGTCCTGGGCAGAATGCAGGCTATTTTGCAGAACATAAGGAGAAGTAATGACCCATGAAAACTCCTGGTTGCTGCTCTAACACGAGAGAGGACTGGGAAAAAGGCAGAACATTTCCTTGCAGCCTGGGCTACCCCAGAGGTTTTTTTTTTTTTTTTTTTTAATAGTTTTTTTCACATGCTGAGCTGCAGAATCAAGAGTCTGGCTGAGAAACTGACTCAATTTTTAGGCCCTGGACATGTTTGATGCTTAAGTTTCTTTTTATTCTCCTTATATATTTTCTTAAGGTGGATACGAGAGACCTAGAGAAGAGTCAGACATGACTTAGCAACTGAACAATAAGAGACCTATAAGCTAATGGCTTAGGGTGGCTAATATCCTACATTTGTATAGTCAGTTTTTGAACATGATTGAGTTTATTTTCATGTCTTAAGTTTTCCCATTCCTGCTGACTTCAAAAACGCATGGAGTTTTTTTTCTTTTCGGCTGACATAAGGCCCTAGGATGTTTGCATGTCCTCCGGATACTCCTGCAGCTCCTGTCTCGGCAGCTCTTACCAGCTCTGTCTTTCACAGCTCCTCAGGTGGCTGAAACTTTCACAGCTGGTTAGCTGGGTCTGGCTTTCACAGTTTGTGGACACAATGACTGCTTGGGGAACAGTGTTTGCACTCCCTCCGTCCCAAAGCCAAGCTTCGCAGTGGAAATGTGTGAGTCCTGCCAATAGCCTCCCTGAAATCCTTTGGTTGTGGCAGATGCAAGCTAACTCAGCATGGAGATGAGAATTCTTCCAGATTGGGAATTGATGTCCCAGACAGAAAGTGAATCTGTACTGACTTTATTCTCAAGTAAGTTGTCACAAGTGGAGAGAAGAGCATCACCACATAAAATGGCTGGCAGGATAAACAGCACACACGGCATTATCTGTGGAGTATTGGTCCCTGTGTATCTTTTTTCTTTTAATAGTTGTTAATATGGCCAAGATGGTAAAATGTATTTAATAGAGGTTTCTCTTGATATAGCACCATTTTCAGGAGCCAGGGAAAAGTAGTTTTTTTTTTTTTTTTTTTATCAGAAAGAAGGTAATAAGAAGGAATGGAAATGTTTTCATTTGGATCCTAAGTGGTGCCTGAGGTAAAATTGCATAATGTTAAAGCAACAATAATTGGTTCCTCCTGGCTTTCTCCATTGAAGGAAATTGAAATTCAATTGACTTTCAATGGAATAGTCATGGAGTTCCAATTGTCATTGCTCTGACTTTGTGCTTGTCTATCCCAAGAATGGTATGGGAGCCAAAAAACAAAAGGTCTGAAACAGCTGGGAGAAGAGTACAATTACATTAGGACAGATTGGAAGGGAATGGGCTATTCTAAATATATGAATGAATTTCCGTGTTTCTCAGAGCCTATAGCTGATTTGTTGCCAATATTGATATTAATTTGGAAACATTGGAAGTGGGATGCAATTTTTGTCTTGTAATTTTTACTGATGGTAAAGCAAAATTTAATAAGAGGTTAAATTACGACAAAAGAGGATTGGAGGCAAAATGAAAGAGCTGCATTGAGTCTGTTCCTGGAAAACACCAATCTGCTTTCTGTTATGATGTTATTGTTTTCTATTTGATTTCCGTTTTTGCTCTTAATATTCTGTTTAAAATTTATTTTAGCTTAATTTTCTCTTATTTCTAGCTTCCTATGGTAAAAGTTTGATCATGGATTTAAATATTTTTTTGCCAAATATAAGTTTTTAAAACTAAATTTCCTTCTAAGCACAACTTTTGTTGCATCCTATGAACTTTGCTGTATTGCATTTTAATTTTTTTCAAAATATTTTAAAATTTCTTTTTTTCCTTTAACTCATATGTTATTTACAATCTTGTAGTTTAATTTCCAAATATTTAAGGTTTTTTCCATAAATTGTTTATATTACCTACTTCTAATTATTCTATGTACATCTATTTTAAATTGCTATGTCCTCTTGAGGCACTGATACATTTATCTTTTATTCTTTTTCTGATATATATATTTTACCTCATATTTATATAGCCAATCCACTTTTTTAACCTTTTATTTTTACGTGGTGTATCTTTTCTCATTTTTTAATTTTCTGCAAATGGTCTTCAGATTATAGTGGTTGTCTTGTAGAGAATTTATAATTGAGTCCTGTTTATGGTCAGTTTGACATATTTTGCTACTTAATTGAAGTATTTAAAACATTTACATTTAATATAACTATTGATATGGTTGAATTTTAATTTGTTACCCATTATTGTATATTCTATTTTTCCTATTCTTTGTTTTTTTTTTTCTTTTTAGCCTGTGTATTATATTTAAAATAATTCTACTTATTTATTTTATTCTTTTTAACTGTTGCTTTAGGATTTAATTTGTTATAGTTCACTTTCAAATAATAGAATACTACTTGATGTATAAGGTCTTTAAAATTCTCTACTGTCTCCATTTTTCCTTTTTTGTGAGTTTGTTATACATTTTAGCACCACACATAACTCAAAAATGATACATGGCTAGTATTTTTCATTAAACTATCAATTATCTTTAAGTTTAGACTAAGTAAAATACATATAGTCATACATATATAAGTTTACCTGTCGCAAGTTTTAATCAGTAGTTTTTCTAAGGAATATTAGTTTATTTTAATGAGAAATTAAAAATCTAAAGTCTGAGTGCCAAGGTGCTCATTGCTATTGCATTTTTCATTGTACATTTTCTCCTAATAATGAGATGTTTTAGTTGTCTACTCTTTCATAATGACTTACAATCCTAGCAAATTTAAACAATACACATTTCATATATATAGTTTCTATTTCTTTAGTTAGTTTGGATGGATACAACTGCCAGTTTTTCTTTCTTCTTCTTTATTTCTCTACATTTCAGAGCTTCTCTTTTTCACTGGTTTTGAGTTTTGTTTGTTAGTATTTCATATCTTGATATTGTTTTCTTTGTGTTCATCCCTTTTAATGTTTGATGGGCTTCTCACATATGTTGGTTTATTATTTTCATCAAACATGGAAAATTCTTATCAATTATTTCTAAAAAACTTGTTTCTGTATCTATTTGGGGGATTAAAATTACATATATATTAAACCATTTGATATTAGCTCACATGTGGAAAAAAAGTCTATTTTTTTGTCTTTTATTTCTCTCTGCTTCCTTTGGATGGATTCTGTTGTATGTCTTAAAGTTCATTTGTCTTTTATTCTGCAATATTTGATCTGCCATTAAGCCCATATATGTCATTTTTCATTTTAGATATGCTATTTTTCACCTCTTTTCTTTTTGGTTCTTAGGGTACCATTTCTCTCCATTTCTCGTATTTACGTTTTCTTTTCTGTAGACCTAGACTAAGGTGTGAATCTTCTGAGATCTCTACTGACTGTACGCTTTAGTCATGCATTGCTTATTCTAAATGTATAATCAGTTATTTCTCTAAGAAGCATTAGCTTATTCAGGAAAAAACTGAGTCTGCACTGCTTGTTAGAGGATTTGTTACTTCTGAGTTAGGCATTGTAAGTTTTTTTAAAAAATAAGTGATAAAAGACACTTACTCCTTGGAAGAAAAGTTATGGCCAACATAGATAGCATACTGAAAAGCAGAGACATTACTTTGCCAACAAAGGTCCGTTTAGTCAAGGGTACAGTTTTTCCTGTGGTCATGTATGGATGTGAGAGTTGGACTGTGAAGAAGGCTGAGCACTGAAGAATTGATGCTTTTGAACTGTGGTGTTGGAGAAGACTCTTGAGAGTCCCTTGGATGGCAAGGAGATCTAAGCAGTCCTTTCTAAAGGAGATCAGCCCTGGGATTTCTTTGGAAGGAATGATGCTAAAGCTGAAACTCCAGTACTTTGGCCACTTCATGCGAAGAGTTGGCTCATTGGAAAAGACTCTGATGCTGGGAGGGATTGGGGGCAGGAGGAGAAAGGGATGACAGAGGATGAGATGGCTGAATGGCATCACTGACTCGATGGATGTGCCTTTGAGTGAACTCCGGGAGTTGGTGATGGACAGGGAACCCTGGCGTGCTGTGATTCATGGGGTCGCAAAGAGTCAGACACAATTGAGTGACTGAACTGACTGAATAAATTATCACAAACTTAGCTTAAAACAATATATATTTCTTATTTCATAGTTTCCACAGGCCTGGTTTCTGAGCATGACTTGGCCTTGTGCTTTGCTTTGGTTCTTATAAGATTGCAGTGAAAGTGGTAACCCACCTGTATTGTCACCTGGAAGCTAGGTGGAGAATACACTTCCAAGCCCAGAGTACATTTGTGTTTTGGATTCCATCTTTTGCAAGTGTATGACTGAAAGCCCCAACTTTGTGTTGACATTTTACTGGAAGCTGCTTTTATGTTCTAGAAAGTGTCAGTTTCTTACCTTAAGAACTTTTCCATCATGGGCTCTCACTTCATCACACTGATAAGAAGAATCTCTCACTCTGTTAAGATGGAGTATGATATATTCACAGGAGTAACCCTATCACATTTGCCAAATAAAATACTCTAATCAAGACAGTGTATCCAGCAACCTTGGCCATATTCTCTTACTTACTGAGAAGCAACACAGATCTCACTGCAACTTAGGGAGGGTATTTTACAGAAGTGTAAACATCGGAAGTGGAAAACCATTTCGGTCTGTCTAGGAAATTAGAATTTTTGTTAAAACAAAATAATCCATGAGTTAATAGTAATCAGTCTTATATAAATTCAAGAGTATAAGATTTTTACTTTATTCATATATCTTATATGTGTATCTCCTCTTTCCTATTTTCATAATCCTAGTTCTCAACAACATAATTTTCTATTGTCTTTATATCAAAATCTACATACAGCAAATTGACAATAACAGTATCATCATCATGTTCAAAAAATAGCTTCCAAGTTTTTTCCTGCATTGCATAATTCTTAAAATAGGTTAAAATACACCACTAGATTTATTTATTATAAAAATCTATTAAGTAGACAAATTATTGTCTTTTTTATTGAGATGTAACAGGCATATAACATTATGTTAGTTGGAGGCTTCCCATATAGTGATTCAATATATGAATATAATATGAAATGATCATCACAGCTGAGAAAGTGCTGCACTCAATATGTCAGCAAATTTGGAAAACTCAGCAGTGGCCACAGGATGGGAAAAGGTCAGTTTTCCTTCCAATCCCCCAAAACAGCAATACCAAAGAATTCTCAAACTACCACACAGTTGTACTCATTTCACATGCTAGTAAAGTAATGCTCAAAATTCTCCAAGCCAGGCTTCAGCAGTATGTGAACAATGAACTACCAGATGTTCAATCTAGTTTTAAAAAAGGCAAAGGAACCAGAAATCAAATTGCCAACATCTGCTGGATCATGGAAAAAGCAAGAGAGTTCCAGAAAAACATCTATTTCTGCTTTATTGACTATGCCAAAGCCATTGACTGTGTGGATCACAATAAAGTGTGGAAAATTCTAAAATTGATGGAAATACCAGACCACCTGACCTGCCTCTTGAGAAACCTATATGCAGGTCAGGAAGCAACAGCTGGAACTGGACATGGAACAACAGACTGGTTCCAAATCGGGAAAGGAGTATGTCAAGGCTGTATATTGTCACCCTGCTTATTTAACTTCTATGCAGAGTACCTCATGAAAACACTGGGCTGGGTAAAGCACAAGCTAGAATCAGGATTGCCAGGATAAATATCAATAACCTCAGCTATGCAGATGACACCACCCTTATGGCAGAAAGTGAAGAAGAACTAAAGAGCCTCTTGATGAAAGTGAAAGAGGAGAGTGAAAAAGTTGGCTTAAAGCTCAACATTCAGAAAACTAAGATCATGGCATCTGGTCCCAATTGTTCATGGTAAATAGATGGGGAAACAGTNCCCTGGAGGAGGACATGGCAACCCACTCCAGTATTCTTGCCTGGAGAATCCCATGGGCAGAGGAGCCTGTCCATGGGGTTGCAAAGATTCAGACACAACTGAAGTAAGCACACGTGCACACACGTAATTGTTAAAAAACTTTCTGAGGTAATTTCACTTTTACTTAACTAATTAGAGCATGCTGCTGCTGCTGCTGCTGGTAAGTCACTGCAGTCGTGTCCGACTCTGTGCGACCCCATAGAGAGCAGCCCATCAGGCTCCCCCGTCCCTGAGATTCTCCAGGCAAGAACGCTGGAGTGGGTTGCCATTTTCTTCTCTAATGCATAAAACTGAAAAGTGAAAGTGAAGTAGCTCAGTCGTGTCCGACCCTCAGGAACCCCATGGACTGTTAGCCTTCCAGGCTCCTCTGTCCATGGGATTTTCCAGGCAGGAGTACTGGAATGGGGTGCCATTCCCTTCTCCGATAGCATGATGGGTAACATATTTATATTTTATACTTTAATTTTTTGTTTCTAGGCCACAGACAATTAAAAGACCTTTAAATCCTTTGGCTTCTGGTCAAGGTGAGTTATTTATTTGCACTGTTATTAATCAGCTGGTCAACTTTGGTTAGAAGGAAGGAGGAGGCAAGATAAGGATTGGCAGGAGCATTTGAGATCATATATTCCTGTTTTCATAGAAGTTATGCCTCATTCTTGTAGAGAAATTGGTGTTGAAATTATTTACACTTTAGTAAGGAATATTTTCATAGTGAATTTAGACTATCATAGGATGAAATTTAAATTATACATTTTTTATATATTTTTGCAGAATGTGTGCGTTCAGGCTTTCAGTTGTTTTTACTCATCTTTTAGTTCAATGAATATCCAAAAAACTTCTGCTTTACATCTTCCTAAAACTTGAAATTATATTGTATATCTTGGGAGTCTGATTTCAAATTCAGTTGACTTTATATCTCATTAACATTTTTCATTTTTTGCTTATACTCAGGGTCTGGCTTAAATGCTTCCTTGCCCACCCCATCAATTTCTCTGATCTCCCCTAACTGGCAGTAATCTCTCTCTCCTCATAAAATGATCTTATGTATTATTTTGTTCGTCTTTCAGTTCTTTCCACTTGCTAGCATTATTTTACTACATTTATGTGTCTATAGAGGAGCCTGGTAGGCTACAGTCCATGGGGTCGCAAAGAGTCGCACACGACTGGGCAACTTCACTCACTCACTCACTCATGTGTCTATTGGCTTCCCAGGTGGTTCAGTGGTAAAGAATCCACCTGCCAAGCAGGAGACTCAGGTTCAGTCCCTGGGTCCAAAGATCCCCTGGAGAAGGAAGTGGCTACCCACTCCAGTATTCTTGCCTGGGAAATCCAATGGACAGAGGAACCTGGTGGGCTACAGTCCATGGGGTCACACAGAATCAGACACGACTGAGTGACTAAACCACCACCACCACCACCATGTATCTACCGATTTACCCTAGTACTTTGGACATATGAGTAGCATTTCTTGGTTTCATCCCTTAGTAAAGAGCCTGAAACATAATAGATGGAATAGTTAAATGATCAATGAAAATCACCCTCCTCATTTAATGGTCTTGTCTACAGTAGTGAAAATCACTTGTTCCTTCAACAAATGATTATCCACTATTTACTATGTGTTAGGCACTGGATAGGTGCACAGGGGATGTAAAATTGAAAGTCACAAACCTTGCCCAGTCTATAATAGGCAGAACAGTTTGTTGAATAAACCATTTTAAGTGTATGATTTCAGGCTTTTCCCCTAAGAAATACATATCCATCCATGTTTTCTGAAGATATGCTTACTGATGAATTCTTTGATGTACTTTTAGAAAATGTGGAATGGTTTTCATTTTTTCAATTTATTTGAAAAACTGCTGATCTTATAAAATCAACAAACAGAAATTTACTTCTGGAAAGCAGTGAGATTGCATCATTCCATAAATGTTGGCAGACTAGTCATTCTTAGGTTAGAAATGAAAGAATGTCTTTAAACACAGCTTTTGATTTATATGAAGTCACATATGGTACTCAGTGGAAACTATTGATTTAATATCAGATGAGATGCAAATTCCTAGGCAAGAGATGATTTTCACTCTTATGTGAAGTCAGTCACATTATGATCTGATAAGTTAATTAACCACCTTTGCTTATTTTAAAGATAAATGGGAACAATGTCAGTGTTTATCATCAGGGAACTGGTTAAATGAGTTATGGTAATTTTATATAGTGGAATATAGCCATTCTAAATGTTGCTGAAAATTTTGTATTCATTTATATCAGTGGTGATGAATAGCACATTTAGGTGAAGAAGCAGGTATTAGACAGTATGTATTAATATATTTTTTTATAAAAGCATAATTAGTATAATATCTCACTATCATGTGCACAAAGAAAAAAGACACTTACCAAAATGTAAATGGTATTTATCTTTGGGCACAGGGAGTTATGAATGATATTTTTTATTTTGTCTTTGTCTTATCTTTGTAACATATATTTGCAATGAGCATCTGGTACTTTAATAAATGATGGCATTAAATAAAAGTGGCAAAATGAAGACAGTTTTTCAGTACTTAATGAGCAGCTGCATACAAACTCCTGGATTGTGCCTATTTGGATCTTACACATAGTCTTTAAAAATATTGCTGAATAAGGTAAATTTTTATAATGTCAGTTCTGGGAGTTTTGAAGCAAAAACACAAATCCTTAGCAGACACTGTCTTATAGCTGTAGGATAAATAAATGAGTAAACAGGCTCTGACAGCCAAATAACTGTGAGTCCTTGAGATATTTAAGAGTACTCTTAGATGATAGATTACATTTCTCTTTCCTGTCAGCCCACATTAAATCTTGAACAAGCTGAAACTACTCTTTATCCAGGCTCTTGGAAATGAGGCCATTTAGTTAAATTAGGCATAATTCCTTTTATGACCAGAAAGAGTTGCATTCACAAGCGTATCACTCTCAGATGCTATCTATGTGGGTGAACTGATGGACTAAAAGTAATGGAAGTGTAGCATTTTAAAAGGGGCATCTGGAAGGAGTTTTCAATAATATAACTTTTTTTTTCTTTTTTCAGGTAAAAGTGAAGGTAAGTGTAATTTCTTTATCATACATGACAGATATGAATTTGCTTATATGCAGAGGTTTGTGGGCAAACTTGTTTTTCCTTCCCACAGGTGACACGTGAGAAGTTACTTTTTGTTTGTTTATCTAAGAGGCTGACAGGGAGAGCATAGGTTAAAGGAAAAATGACTCTTTGTGCCTGGGATCAGACAGTAGAGACAGGCTGCCTCAGACTCTGGTAATTCTCTCATACATTTTATGTGTGTGAAAGTAAGGCATTTCTTGACCTCTGTCAGGGAAAATCTCTTCTTTATTGACTGAATCTGGGATCTGCTGGGTCACCCATAGGAAGGTTCTAGACATGATCACTGAGGAAAACAATAGAATGGGAAAGACTAGAGTTCTCTTCAAGAAAATTAGAGATACCAAGGGGAAATTTTATGCAAAGATGGGCTCAATAAAGGACAGAAATGGTATGGACCTAACAGCAGAAGAAGATATTAAGAAGAGGTGGCAAGAATACACAAAAGAACTATACAAAAAATATCTTCATGACCCAGATAATCACAATGGTGTGATCACTCACCTAGAGCAAGACATCCTGGAATGTGAAGTCAAGTGGGCCTTAGGAAGCATCACTACGAACAAAGCTAGTGGAGGTGATGGAATTCCAGTTGAGCTCTTTCAAATCCTAAAAGATGATGCTGTGAAAGTGCTGCACTCAATATGCCAGCAAATCTGGAAAACTCAGCAGTGGCCACAGGACTGGAAAAGATCAGTTTTCATTCCAATCCCAAAGAAAGGCAATGCCAAAGAATGCTCAAACTGCCACACAGTTGTACTCATCTTACACACTAGTAAAATAATGCTCGAAATTCTCCAAGCCAGGCTTCAGCAATATGTGAACCATGAGCTTCCAGGTGTTCAAGTTGGATTTAGAAAAGGCAGAGGAACCAGAGATCAAATTGGAACATCCGCGGGATCATTGAAAAAGCAAGAGATTTCCAGAAAAACATCTGTTTCTGCTGTTTGGATCTCAAAATTCTGAAAGAGATGGGAATACCAGACCACCTGACCTGCCTCTTGAGAAATCTGTATGCAGGTCAGGAGGCAACAGTTAAAACTGGACATGGAACAACAGACTCCTTTCCAAATAGGAAAAGGAGTATGTCAAGGCTGTATATTGTTACCCTGCTTATTTAACTTATATGGAGAGTACATCATGAGAAACACCAGCTGGAATGAAAATTGTTGGGAGAAATAAGAATAACCTCAGATATGCAGATGACACCACCCTTATGGCGAAAGTGTAGAAGAACTAAAGAGCCTCTTGATGAAAGTGAAAGAGGAGAGTGAAAAAGTTAACTTAAAGCTCAACATTCAAAAAACTAAGATCATGGCTTCTGGTCCCATCTCTTCATGGCAAATAGATGGGGAAACAGTGGAAACAGTGGCTGACTTTATTTTTTTGGCCTCCAAAATCACTGCAGATGGTGACTGTAGTCATGAAATTAAAAGATGTTTACTCCTTGAAAGGAAAGTTATGACCAACCTAGACAGCATATTAAAAAGCAGAGACATTGTTTTGCCAACAAAGGTCCATTTAGTCAAGGCTATGGTNAAAATCACTGCAGATGGTGACTGTAGCCATGAAATTAAAAGACGCTTACTCCTTGGAAGAAAAGCTATGATCAACCTAGACAGCACATTAAAAAGCAGAGGCATTACTTTGCCAACAAAGGTCCATCTAGTCAAGGCTATGGTTTTTCCAGTAGTCATGTATGGATGTGAGAGTTGGACTATAAAGAAAGCTGAGTGCTGAAGAATTGATGCTTTTGAACTGTGGTGTTGGAGAAAACTCTTGAGAGTCCCTTGGACTGCAAGGAGATCCAGCCAGTCCATCCTAAAGGAAATCAGTCCTGAATATTCATTGAAAGGACAGATGTTGAAGCTGAAACTCCAGTGATGCCACCTAATGCGAAGAACTGACTCCTTAGAAAAGACCCTGATTCTGGGAAAGACTGAAGGCAGGAGGAGAAGGAGACAACAGAGGATGAGGTGATTTAATGGCATCACTGACTCAATAGACATGAGTTTGAGTAAACACTGGGAGTTGGTGATGGATAGGGAGGCCTGGTGTGCTACAGTCTATGGGGTCACAAAGAGTCAGATGGGACTGAACTGAACTGAACTGATCATCACAGTATGTCTAGTTAACATCAATCACCACATATAGTTAGAAGCTTTTTTCTTCTAATGAGCACTTTTCCCTTAACAGCTTTCAAAAATAGAATACAGTGTTATTAATTATAGCCACAAATCATTCTTTTTTAACTACATTGGTGTAGTTTCTGCAAATGGGTATATAATACAGCCTTTTTGTTTCACTTTAACTTTTAGGATTTACTTTTTTATTTTATATTGAAGTATCGTTGACATAAAATATTATTGGGTCTGTGAGTACAACATATTAGTTTGACATTTATGTACAGTACAAAATCATCATGATGTCAAGTAACTATCGTTTACCATACAAAGTAGTGCAATATTGTTGACCTATGCTATACTTTCTACCCAATGACTTATTTAATGACTGGGATCTTGTACTCTTAATCCCCTTACCTATTTCATTTATTCCCCAACATACATTCCCCTCTGACAATTACTAGGTTGCTCTCTGTATCTGCGAGTGTGTTTCTTTCTCTCATTTTTAGATTCCACATACATGTAAAAATATGCAGTATTTGTCTTTCTCTGTCTGATTTATTTTTTTTCACTTAGCATAATGCCCTCTAGATCCAGTCATATTGTCATAAGTGGCAATATGTCATTCTTTTTTAGGCTAATGTTATATTAAGTATGTATACCACAACTTTTATCTATTCATCTATACATGGGCACTTAATGTTGCTTCCATATCTTGGCTATTGTTAATAACACTGCAGTGAACATAGGAGTGCCTGTATCTGTTAGAATGAATGTTTTTGTTTCCTTTGGAAAAATATACAGAAATCAAATTGCTAGATGATATGGTAGCTATATTTTTAATTGTTTGAAGAACTTCAGTACAATTTTCCATAGTGTCTACATTAATTTAGATTCCCCAAAACAGTGCATGCACAAAGGTTCCCTTTTTTCCTTATCCTCATCAACACTTGTTATTCCTTTATTTTCCTTTTTGATAATAGTCATTCCAATAGGCATGAGATGATATGTCATTACAGTTTTGATTTAAATTTCCTGATAACTGGTTTTCAAAATTGTTCCAACAAGCAAAGTCCAGGACCAGACACTTTCACAGGTGAATTCTACCAAACATTTAAACAGTTAATACCTATCCTTGTCAAACTATTCCAAAAAATTGAAAAGGAATGATCATTTCCATTAATTTTTTCTATGAGGCAGGTATTATACTAGTATTTAAACCAAAAATACTATGAAGAAAGAGAACTAAAGGCCATTGTCCCTGATGAACATAGATGCAAAAACTCTCAACAAAAAATTCAGTACTCACAAACCAAATTCAACAATACATTGAAAGGATCATACACCAAGATCAAATGAGATTTGTCTCATGGGTATAAAGATATTTCAATATTTATAAATTGGTCAAAGGGCTATGTCATGGTAACAAGACAAAAGATGAAAAATTATATTATCATCTCAATAGATACACAAAGAATATTTGACAAAATCCAACATCCAGTTATGATATAAACTCAACATATTGGGTTTAGAGGGAATGTATGTAAACATAATAAAGACCGTGATTGGCAAATGAAACTTGCTCAATCCTGTCTGACTCTTTGTGACCCCATGGACTATACAGTCCATGGAATTCTCCAGGCCAGAATACTGGAGTGGGTAGCCGTTTCCTTCTCCAGGGGATCTTGCCAACCCAGGGATCGAACCCAGGTCTTGCACATTGCAGGTGGATTCTATACCAGATGAGCCAGGTATGGGAAGGCATTCCAGGGAAGCATGACAAACTGATCACTTAACATCATATTCAATGGTGAAAAGCTAAAAGCTTTTCCTCTTGGGATCAGGAATAAGACGAGTTTGCCTACTGTCACCAGTTTTACTCATCACTGTACTGAAAGTCTTAGCCACAACAATCAGACAAAAAAGTAGATAAATAAAGGGAATCAAAATTGTTTAGGAAAAATTAAAACTGCCACTATTTGCAGTTTCATGATTTGATACTGTATATGGAGAATGCTAAAGATATCACCAAAAAATGTTAGCACTGTTCAAGCTAAAAGGCAGAGGAACCAGAGATCAAATTGCCAACATCTGCTGGATCATGGAAAAGCAAGAGAGTTCCAGAAAAACATCTATTTCTGCTTTCTTGACTATGCCAAAGCCTTTGACTGTGTGGATCACAATAAACTGTGGAAAATTCTGAAAGAGATGGGAATACCAGACCACCGGACCTGCCTCTTGAGAAACCTATATGCAGGTCAGGAAGCAACAGTTAGAACTGGACATGGAACAACAGACTGGTTCCAAATAGGAAAAGGAGTACGTCAAGGCTGTATATTGTCACCCTGCTTATTTAACTTCNGGATATGAGAGTTGGACTGTGAAGAAAGCTGAGCACCAAAGAATTGATGCTTCTGAACTGTGGTGTTGGAGAAGACTCTTGAGAGTCCCTTGGACTGCAAGGAGATCCAACCAGTCCATTCTAAAGGAGATTGGTCCTGGGTGTTCTTTGGAAGGCATGATGCTGAAGCTGAACCTCCAGTACTTTGGCCACCTCATGTGAAGAATTGACTCACTGGAAAAGACTCTGATGCTGGGAGGGATTGGGGGCAGGAGGAGAAGGGGACGACAGAGNCCATTCTAAAGGAGATTGGTCCTGGGTGTTCTTTGGAAGGCATGATGCTGAAGCTGAACCTCCAGTACTTTGGCCACCTCATGTGAAGAATTGACTCACTGGAAAAGACTCTGATGCTGGGAGGGATTGGGGACAGGAGGAGAAGGGGACGACAGAGGATGAAATGGCTGGATGGCCTCACTGACTCGATGAACATGCGTTTGAGTGAAATCCGGGAGTTGGTGATGGACAGGGAGCCCTGGCGTGCTGCGATTCATGGGGTCGCAAAGAGTCAGACGCGACTGAGCAACTGAACTTAATAGATGAATTAGAGTATACTTTCATATACTTATTTTGTTTTATAAAGATATACAATTTGCATGTCTCTGATGTCAAGTCTATAAAACATGGTACATTGAAAGCTTTAGTCTATATTCTGTCCCTTTGCATCTACATAGCCTCAATCTAACTGCAAAAGAAGGTAAACAGGAGTATATTGACCTTTGATTTGTCCATAGGGATGAATCATAAGAAAAGTCTTTTCTTCACCAAAGGTCAGGAATCTGATGATTGCCTTATGGCAGTTGAGAAGAAATAGATTTGGAAAATATGGAAAAAAGCAGAAGAAGGAAGTGTCTGGAGAAAGAGCCCCACCACCCCCAATATTGTTGCAGTCCAGCTCATATTGAAGTCACAAAACAAATGGGAAATTCCCTATTTTTGTGATTAAGTGATACAGTTTTGGGAGCAGTTATATCTGGCATCTGTTTTAAAGTTGTATTTTGCTTTATGCTATAATTATTTTTAATTACCCACAAATGTGCCGTGACTATACTACAGAGAAACAGCCTTGTGTGTTAGTAGATGATCATTTGGGGAAAACACATGGAGAAAGATTTCTCCAAGTATGGCATAAAATGGGGTTGAGAGAAAAATTCTCAGAAATTGAGACAAGCTAAGAAAGATCACTAAAATTAAGTTTTCAGCAGAACAGAGTGAGAAATTACAGGAGATCATAAATCAGGTCTTCCCTCACTCTGTAATCCTGGCAGAAAAGAATGGCACTGAGGCTTCTGCCTTTTTGCAAACGTTATATGGTTCTAACCATTGAAAGGTGAAAGTGACCCTGTAAACCTGCAAGATTTAGGATTTTTGTGTTTAAACAAATGTTACTCCATTTACTGATTTCTTAGTATTCAGGAAAAATTATGTTATATAATTTACAAATTATCTCATGTCAGTTCAGTTTAGTCGCTCAGTCGTGTCTGACTGTTTGTGACCCCATGAATCGCAGCACACCAGGCCTCCCTGTCCATCACCAACTCCCGGAGTTCACTCAGACTCACATCCATCAAGTCTGTGATGCCATCCAGCCATCTGATCTAACACAATACATATCAGCTTTTCTCTTTTATAGATTAGATAACTGAGAATTGAAATAACCTACCCAGAATATATATGCAATAAGGAAAAAAAGGATTCAAAATAAGATGAATGCCTTTTGCCCTGTTCTTATTTAAAGTATATGCTGATTTGCAGAGTTTTTGCCATCAGTAGAGTCTGTACTTACTGGAACTTGGTATTTCTGAAGCACTTATTTTGGTTGGGCTTCCCTGGTGGCTCAGGCAGTAAAGAATCTGCCTGCAATGCAGAGGACCTGGGTTTTATCCCTGAGTCGGGAAGATCACCTTAAGAAGGAAATGGCAACACACTGCAGTATTCTTGCTTGAGAAATTCCATGGACAGAGATATAGTCCATGGGGTCCCAAAGAGTCAGACACAACTGAGAGACTAACACTTTTACTTAATTTTGATTAAGAAATTTAAAGGACTACTACTGTACTTTCCAAAGGATTGACCAGATCATTTCTAGATTTATTTTGAACCTGTATAGATTTTTTTTAATTTACTTTTTAAATTTTACTTTACAATACTCTATTGGCTTTGCCATACATCGACATGAATCCACCACAGGTGTACACAAGCTCCCAATCCTGAATCCCTCTCCCACCTCCCACCCCACAACGTCTCTCTGGATCATCCCCGTACACCAGCCCCAAGCACCCTGCATCCTGCATCGAACATAGACTGGCGCCTCGTTTCTTACATGATAGTATACATGCTTCAGTGCCATTCTCCCAAATCATCCCACCCTCTCCTACTCCCTCAGAGGCCAAAAGTCAGATTTTGAGGCAGCTTTTTTCTTCCTAACTAAGTTATAATGGTAACTATCCTAGGTTCATGATGCATCTAATTAGGCAAACACACAGGTAGCTGTCAAAGGGAAATAATTAAATGTCACACTAAAAATATTTAATGGCTGAAGTTAGGATAATACAGAATGCTTGTTCCAAGGCTTTAGGAGCCAGATTGTCCTCATTCTTCACCTAAAGAATTCATGCTTGAAAAAAGTTAATCTATGGAGAAATCCTTTTACAAATTGCTTGATTCCAACCAGCTACCAGTGGAATAAGCAATCTGTTCTTGCATTAACAGGCTGCTACCTAGAGGAAACACTTAGGCAAGATTGCAAGCTATCTTTTAAAATTCTGGATAGCAAAAATATCAAAAAGGCCTGATTTCTCCAAGTTGGCTGCTGAATCCTAAATTGCTTATTAACACTTGTGTGTTTGGAACACATGTAGAATGAGCAAACCGTTTATTTCACGTGGGACAATTAGCCAAAACCAAAATCACTAATTGCTTAGCCCTTTGGTTAGGAAACAGAAGTTCATATGTTGTTTTCTCATTTAGTAAAATTTTGTTAGGCTTGAATAACATTTTTTGTTTGCTCTTGACTTCTTTATGTTGAAAATTAATGTCTTCTTTAAGTAAGAAGACTTCTAAAAATACATATAAGTTTACATATCCAGAACCACTTCCTAAAATCCCAGTTAGCTCTATCCTGTTTTATAGCTCATCCCTGGTGCTGATCAAAACTTGTACTTCTTAACTACATTATATATTTTAGTACCTATATATTCATTTAAGAAATATGCTGGGATAATTCAATTCCAAAAACATATATGGTTATTTTCCATTTCCACTGAGACCTGCTCTGTAACACATAAGAAAAACTGATTACAGAAACCACACAATACTCTCCTAAGTAACTAAATCCTCTTGAGGTAAAATTATCTTTTTTTCTTCATGAGCAGAAATAACAGGTTTATATAAGCAATGTGAAATGTATTGCTAAATATTAGTTAAAAAATTCAATTGGAAAAAAAATAGGTAAGGCTGAACAATCGATTTATATCTGGTTCTGAACATGTTACAAATACCAAGAGATTTCAAAGTGTTGAAATGAATCACAGCAGCATTCATGACTGAGCAGCAACAGGAAATGATATAAAATAAGTTCCCAGCTTGGGGTTTTCTGTAGGTTTCTCTGTTTGCCATGCAATCAATCATGTGCAGTATTGCATTCTTCCCATTTCTGCATTCATCACTGTACTAGCAATTGCACTGGGAAAATTGTACAGAGCAGAAGAGGAAAGGAGTATGCTGGATTGCTTACTGACATAGGTGTCAGGCCTTTTCCTTTGAACTTGATTTTGGGAGTTCCATTTGGTTTCAAGATGATTTTATAGGCTTAGAAACTTGAATATTGGGAATATTCACTCTTGCTAAAAAGCAGAGTGCAAACACTTAAATAAGGGAATTCTGATCTGGTATAATAAAGATAATTGTGTCCCAACATGGAGTTTTAAGAACACTTGTGTTTAGGATCTAAAACTCAAGTTGGGTTAAAGATTTACTGAACATGGCCCTGAGCATCAGAACAAGACCTAGTTTTCCGCACAGTCAGTCTTTTCCACCAGGAAGCTTCCATAAGCCTCTTATCCTTATCCATCAGAGGGCAGACAGAATGAAAACTGTAATCACAGGAAACTAATCAAACTGATCACATGGACCACAGCCTTGTCTAACTCAATGAAACTATGAGCCATGCCAAGTAGGGCCACCTAAGACGGGTGGGTCATGGTGGAGAGCTCTGACAAAACGTGGTCCATTGGAAAGGGAATGGCAAGCCACTTCAGTATTCCTGCCTTGAGAACCCCATGAACGGTATGAAAAAGCAAAAAGACAGGACACTGAAAGATGAACTCCCCAGATTGGTAGGTGCCACATATGTTAATGGAGAAGGGTGGAGGAATAATGAAAAGACAGAGCCAAAGCAAAAAAAAAAAAAAAAACCCAAACCCTAAAATGCCCAGTTGTGGATGTGACTAGTGATGGAAATAAAGTCTGATGCTGTAAAGAGCAACACTGCACAGGAACCTGAAGCGATAGGTCCATGAATCAAGACCAATTGGCAGTCAAACAGGAGATGGCAAAAGTGAAAACTGACATTTTAGGAATCAGTGAAATTAAATGGACTGGAATGGGTGATTTTAATTCAGATGACCATCATATCTACTGCTGTGGGCAAGAATCCCTTAAAAGAAAGTGGGAG
Organism: Neotragus pygmaeus; assembly: GCA_006410875.1. Classification (NCBI taxonomy): domain Eukaryota; kingdom Metazoa; phylum Chordata; class Mammalia; order Artiodactyla; family Bovidae; genus Neotragus; species Neotragus pygmaeus. Next base: position 111,250 of record SJYV01019847.1, read on the forward strand.
TAGCCCTCATAGTCAAAAAAAGAGTCTGAAATGCAGTACTTGGATGCAATCACTAAAAGGACAGAATGATCTCTGTTCGTTTCCAAGACAGCCATTCAGTATCACAGTAATCCAAGTCTATGCCACAACCAGTAATGGTAAATAGCCTGAAACTGAATGGTTCTATGAAGACCTACAAGACCTTCTAGAACTAACATCCCCAAAAGCCCCTTTTCCTCATAAGGGATGGGAATGCAAAAATAGGGACTCAAGAGATACCTGGAGTTACTGGCAAATTTGGCCGTGGAGTACAGAATCAAGCAGGGCAAAGGCTAATAGACTTTTGCCAAGAGAACACACTGGTCATAGCAAACACCCTCTTCCAACAGCACAAGAGAAGAATCGACACATGGACATCACCAGATGGTCAACACCGACATTAGACTAATTATATTCTTTGCAGCCAAAGGTGGAGAAGCTCTATACAGTCAGCAAAAACAAGACCGGGAGCTGATTGTGGCTCAAATAATGATTTACTTATGACCAAATTCAGACTTAAATTGAAGAAAGTAGGGAAAACCACTAGACCATTCAAATACAACCTAAATCAAATACCTTATGATTATATAGTATAAGTGACAAATAGATTCAAGGGATTAGATCTGATAGACACTGTGCTTGAAGAACTATGGATGGAGGTTTGTGACATTGTACAGGAGGCACTGGTCAAGACTACCTCCAAGAGAAAAAGATGCAATAAGGCAAAATGGTCATCTGAGGAGGCCTTACAAATAACTGAGAAAAAAAAAGATAAGTGAAAGACAATGGAGTAAGGAAAGATATCCTCATCTGAATGCAGAGTTCCAAAGAATAGCAAGGAGAGATGAGAAAGCCTTCCTCAGTGATCAGTGCAAACAAATAGAGGAAAACAATAGAATAGGAAAGACTAGAGATCTCTTCAAGAAAATGAGAGATACCAAGGGAAATTTTCATGCAAAGATGGGCACAATAAAGAACTGAAATTGTATGGCCCTAACAGAAGCAAAAGATATTAAAAAGAGGTGGCAAAAATACACAGAATAACTATACAAGAAAGATCTTCATGACCTAGAAAACCATGATGGTGTGATTACTCACCTAGAGCTAGACATCCTGAAATTGAGGTCAAGTAGGCCTTAGAAAGCATCACTACAAACAAAGCTAGTGGAGGGGATGGAATTTCAGTTGAGTTATTTCAAATCCTAAAAGATGATGCTGTGAAAGTGTTGCACTCAATATGCTAGCAAATTTGGAAAACTCAGCAGTGGCCATGGGACTAGAAAAGGTCAATTTTCATTCTAATCCCAAAGAAGCACAACCCCAAAGAAAGTTTAAACTATTGCCCAATTGCACTCATTTCACATGCTAGAAAAGTAATGCTCAAATTCTCTGAGCCAGGCTTCAACAGTACGTGAACTGTGAACTTCCAGATGTTCAAGCTGGTTTTAGAAAAGGGAGAGGAACCAGAGATCAAATTGCCAACATCTGCTGGATCATCAAAAAAGCAAGAGAATTCCAGAAAAGCATCTGCTGTATTGACTATGCCAAAGCCTTTGACTGTGTAGATCACAACAAACCATGGAAAGTTCTTAAATAGATGAGAATACCAGACCACCTGACCTGTCCCTTGAGATATCTGTCTGCAGGTCAAGAAGCAACAGTTAGAACTGGATATAGAACAACAGACTGGTTTCAAATTAAGATAGGAGTATATCAAGGCTGTATATCGTTACCCTGCTTTTTTAACTTATATGCAGAGTGCATCATGTGAAATGCTGGACTGGATGAAGCGCAAACTGGAATCAAGATTCAGTTCAGTTCAGTCGCTCAGTCATGTCTGACTCTTTCTGACCCCATGAACCGCAGCACGCCAGGCCTCCCTGTCCATCACCAAGTCCCAGAGTCCACACAAAACTCATGTCCATTGAGTCAGTGATGCCATCCAACCATCTCATTTGCTGTCATCTCCTTCTCCTCCTGCTCTCAATCTTTCCCAGCATCAGGGTCTTTTCAAAGGAGTCAGCTCTTTGCGTCAAGATTGCCAGAAGAAATATCAGTAACCTCAGATATTCAGTTGACACCACCCTTATGGAGGAAGTGAGGAGGAGCTAAAGAGCCTCTTGATGAAAGAGGAGAGTGAATAAGTTGACTGAAAACTCAACATTCAAAAAACTAAGATCATGGTGTACAGTCCCATCACTTCATAACAAATAGATGGGGAAACAATGGAAACAGTGACAGACTTTATTTTTTGGGGCTCCAAAATCACTGCAGATGGTGACTGCAGCCATGAAATTAAAAGACACTGCTCCTTGGAAGAAAAGCTATGACCAACTTAGACAACATTTTAAAAAGCAGAAACATCACTTTGCCAATAAAGGTCCATCTAGTCAAAGCTATAGTTTTTCCAGGAGTCCTGTATGGATGTGAGAGTTGTACCATAAAGAAAATTGAGTGTCAAAGATTTTATGGTTTTGAATTGTGTTGAAGAAGACTCTTGAGTGTCCCTTGGACTTCAAGGAAATCAAAGCAGTCAATCGTAAAGGAAATCAGCCCTGAATATTCTTTGGAAGGACTGATGCTGAAGCTGAAACTTCAATCCTTTGGCCACCTGATGCGAAGAACTGACTCATTGGAAAAGACCCTGATTCTGGGAAAGATTGTAGGGAGGAGGAGAAGGGAATGACAGAGGATGAGCTGGTTGGCATCATTGACTTGATGGACATGAGTTTGAGGAAGCTCTAGGAGTTGGTGATGGACATGGAAGCCTGGCATGCTGCAATCCATGGAATCACAAAAAGTTGTACATAACTGAACGACTGAACTGAACTGAAGATTATCAAAGTGCAGACATAGTAGATTAAATTTATTTGGCTTCTACCAAGTGCAAAGCTCCATGGTGGATATTTAAGAGGATACAAATTGTCTCTTTTAAGGAGTAGGAATTCTCTGAGACTATTGTGAAAAGTTATTTTGTGAGTCAGCTGAGTCCATGGCAAGGGCTAGATAAAGCTCCAGAAAGATCAATGTCATCAGTCCTTGAAAGAATTTGGAATAGTGAAGCCTGGGAACATTTGATGGAATGTGTGAGAAAAGTGGATTGAAAATGAGCATAGGGCAAAGGAACAGAGGGAGGTGTGACAATGTTCATGTCTAAGACAGAGTAGGAACCAACCCAACTGAAATAGGGGCCTTATTACAGTCCCGCTTTGTGAGTATCTTATTGGTCACAGTGACCAGAGGAAGACAACTACATGTAACATAGAAAATTTTTATCTTTTGAAAAAAGTGTCATGAACAATGGTTTTTGTCATGAACAAAAGTTTTTTGCCAGAAAACTGTGAAAATACCTGACCTTCCGCCTAACAGATAGTCAACGTATCTAATGTATTCATACTAGTAATACTGGGCATATGATGTGAGAACAGAGAGCCTAGATTTAGGTCTGTTATTTACTCCTACATGAAGTGTTTGCTTATGTTTATTTTACGTGTGAGACATTGATCTGTCAATTAATTTTGAAATATTCTAGCCATGCAGTTTTGTAGCAATTTAATGTTCACTCTTGGATGACAGATTGTATTTTATGAAAGTTGTTTGGTACAAAAAACTGTGTTCTTTTGAAAGTATATTTGAGGAATCAGTGGCTCAAGGCTATGTCTCTAAAATCTGCTAATTTGAAGTGGGATTATAAACCTGCATTAAGGGGCCAGTAGACTCTTATATTACTAACTCTGGTTTAAAGTGTGGACTTTCCACCATTAATTCTGTTCACAAGATTTATACCTGGTCTCTTCTAGACGTACTTGGATACGGTGTTTCTTTACAGAGGAGTCCACTTAGATTCTGGTTTCTGAGAAAACAAACTTATACTTCACCAAACAACTCAGAATCAACGTACTCCAGAATGATTTTCTGTCATCTTCTTGTTTTTATGTTTGGAACAACTTGCACAGAAGTTGGAACAAAGATATCATGCCTGGGTTTCTGAGTGCCTGAGTTTCTCAGATAGGTACACCATAATTAGGGACTCACTTTCTTTAGACATCCTAGTTCAACCTGATATTAAGGAACACTCATTCATGTTCTATTCATCAAGAAAAGGTATAGGCAATTGACCAGAAAAGGAGTTAACTTGGCTTTATGCACACTGTTGGCTGGTAGACATGATATTTTCCCTTAAGTTTTATTCAGTATTGCTAATTAAAGTTATGCAAGCAAATTTTTCTTTACATTAAAAAAGCCATCTAATTTATCTGGTTCCTCTATGTCTAAAAGACCCTGCTGCTGCTGCTGCATTGCTTCAGTCATGTTCAACTCTGTGCGACCCCAGAGATGGCAGCCCACAAGGCTCCATGGCCCCTGGGATTCTCCAGACAAGAACACTGGAGTGGGTTGCCATTTCCTTCTACAATGCGTGAAAGTGAAAGTGAAATCGTTAAAGTAGTGTCTGTCTCTTCATGACCCTGTGGACTGCAGCCTACCAGACTCCTCCGTCCATGGGATTTTCCAGGCAAGAGTACTGGAGTGGGTTGCCACTGCCTCCTGTATATTTTAAAAATAAACTAATCCAATACTAAATGCATTACTTTCACAATCTTCTCAGAAAAGTAGGAAGAAGGCTATGGTCAGTTCTGTGTTTGTGTGTATCTAAAATGACATTAGAATTTCACTGATACGACATGACTCATCTAGGTATGTATTGTCAGTTCAGTTCACTCCTCAGTCGTGTCCAACTCTTTGTGACCCCACGAATCGCAGCACTCCAGGCCTCCCTGTCTATCACCAGCTCTCGGAGTTCACTCAGACTTGCGTCCATCGAGTCAGTGATGCCATCCAGCCATCTCATCCTCTGTCGTCCCCTTATCCTCCTGCCCCCAATCCCTCCCAGCATCAGAGTCTTTTCCAGTGAGTCAACTCTTTGAAAAAATAAGTGAGAAGAATGCCACCCAATTTGGGATTTTTGGCAGCACAGGGATACTTGAATTTCAATACCAATTTATGGTATTCATATATTATTCCTCTTGATTAATATCAATTTAGATAATTTCTTATACAGAGAATTTGTTCTGATTTTCAGAAAGACTCAGGAGTAATAAGAGAGATAAAAAGAATATTATGTGATAATAATACTCCAAACATAAATTTCTTTGGGAATTTGTGAGAGTGTTCTAGACATGAGCTGATATAGAGGCATTTAGGTTATTAATTTTTAATAAATTTTTCCTGTGGTTTAAGATTAGACATTTAACAAATAAAAGGTATATAAGTAATCTTTAAAGTCTTAATTTTGATTTCCTCAAGTTCTAATTATTCTTAAGGAAGATTCCTAGGACACATCTATACAAAGGTTAAATGTGAAATGTAATATTAAAGAAATAAATTATTTGAATAATATTTTGGTTGAGTGAAACTTTTGTTTCTAATATCACTAATCTAAGGGAAATAAATTGATACGTGTAGAGTGAGATGGAAAATTAGGCAGTTTTACAGGCAGTTTGGGTCAAATTGATTTTGATATTTCCTTAAATTACATAAACAATGGTTTATATTATCAACATCATTCTAGAGTAGATGTTCCCAAATGTCTCTGGGATATCCCATTTATGAGTGATCCATAACAGTATAGGAGATATCTTTTAAAAATCTCACAGTTAAGTGACTTTCAGAACACAACTTATAAGTTAAAGAATTTTATTTTCCTTAAAACTTCTCAGTTTTTTTAGGCAAGTACTTTGGGACTCTCTGAACAAGAAAGAGTGTATATTAGATGCAATGGTTGGTTTTGATAGCATTAGGAGTTTATGGCCAGGAGACACAAGAGTGTCCTAACTTGGTCTTGTAATAATCACATTTTCTTTCTGTGAGATTCCCCAGAGGAAACTGTATATAGGGTAAGCAATAATAATAATAAATAGGAACTCAAAGCAACATCTTAATGCATGCGTTCCTGAAAATCCAATGAAGTCTCTTAAGTATACTAGTAAGATACACAGGAATAAACGATTACTGTTTGTTTATGGAAACTTATCATTCTGATCCTATTAATTCTAAGACAATATGGCCGGCTGAGCCAGGCTGCAAGTCCATTACCATCCATTTCAATGAAAATAGGAAGTAAATGACAGAATTTGGGGACTTCCCCTGAGTGAGTACTAACGCGTTCCCCAACATATTCCTTGAAGGGAATATATACAAGAAAGAAAAGGAGAAAAGCGAGTCAGGTCAATGGTCTGAGACGGCCTAATTCACCAAGCTGCCTGGCAGGAAGTGCTGGAAGAAAAGTGTGGGAAACACACTTACCAGCCCCAGACCAAGAGATGAATTTGGAGACACGGAGCACAGCAAAAGTGAGACTTTTAAGGATGATCTTGCAAGACTGGGTGCCTGGTGGGCAGGCATACCCAGAGCAGTTACAAAAAGTGATTTGTTCCCTAACACGCAGGTCCCTCCCCCAGGTCGGGGTGTACAGTCTTCTCTGAGGTCACCGAAGTTTCATTATTTCCTTATTGAGTATCTTCTCTCTCCCTTCCCAGCTTACATCTGCATTTTTCAACAAAGGCTTTCTTGCTAGTTTATCCCATCCCCCAGCATCTGGTTTGCTTAGGCACTCTCCATGTGCAGGAGCTTTGTGTCAGGTCCTCAAGTGCTTAGGCGAGTTTAGAGCCGGGGCACAGACAATGGGTGAATGCCTATCTCTTTAGGATCCCGTCTGATCTCCTTCCCTCAATGCTGACTTGATCTAAAGTGTCCAGGCTGCAGCTTTGCCTTGAAAATGGACCACTTCAAGTTTCTATTTCTTACAAAAGAACACACGGGAAGAGAAAGGTCCAAATAAAGGACCCAGGTTGGTGAACTGGCTCAGCTATACCAAAATAGGTGTTAAAGTGCACAGTGCCACAATGTACCCTTTGAAGTTTCATTTAGCCAACCCAATAATCAAATAGATTCAAAGAAGTGTTCTGAAATCTGTTCAGTCAGAATAACAAATTATCTTTGGAGGAACAGGGAGGGATAAGAGAAAGTAAGAAAAAGGAGCATCCTCCATTCCTACAGATTTATCATTGGTCAAATTTATTGACCAGTCTTTTTAAAAAAGAGAATCTCATTAGGATCAGCTCTTAGAGAATATACTTGAGAAAACAGTGCATTACAGTGTACACATAACCTTAAAGCCACAGCTGAAATGAGTGAATCTAAAATACAGAAGTTGCCCCCTCCTTTCCTTTAGTAGTATTATAATTATACATCTCCACTAACTGGGGATTTTGAGACCTGAAATTTGAAATATTGTAGATTAGGAAAAGCTCTTATCTTTCTAGGAATGGATAGTAGCAGAACCTTTCCTGGGTCAGTTACCTTGATGCTGAGTATATGGAGGATTATGAAGCTGGACAGAGGGAGGAATTCATAAATCTCGAAGAGCATCTAGCCACTTCTCATACTTCACAGCCTACTGAAGTTAACTTAGATAGGAAAGGGCACTTACAATGCATGGTTTGGGCCAGATGACTTTGTGCTTTACTTTCTACCTAGGACACTGTTTTATCAGAGGACAGTTATTTATAATGGTAAAACTTACTACTTTTGTGATTAATTTAGGGTGCTGTTTTGAGTGTTCCTGCTAGGGTAAGAAAAAATCAGCCTCCTAAAGCCATCATCACTTCCTTTGTTATATATTACTGTTTTTACTATTCATAGTAAAGAATGTAGTAGTACAAATGCCCAATTCTTAACGTTCTTGAAGAATTGAAAAATAGTTAAAGTGGGTGACACATTGTTTGTTTTCTATGCACCAAAAAGCAAGTTCACCTTGTATTTTGTTTGCACCGTTTTCCATTTCCTTGCAGTTCTGGATAACCTTCCATCAGCATATTCCTTGAAATGAGCTTGAAGTATTTGTTCTATATTTTATATTGAACTTGGGCTCCTGTCTTTTGCAGACAAATGACTTGTTAACATATTGTTTTTGAAGCACAATTAGCATTTCTGTGAACCAGGGATTAGGCGTTGTGTGTAGATTAGGAATAATTTATGTCGAATTAATAATTGATGTTTTCCCCTACTCTGACTGAGATTTTGTTCTGCATAATATGAGAAGAGCAGAGTACTCCCTAGTGATGACAAGAGAAAGCATTTTTCAAGTGCAAAGAACACTAAAACATTGACATCTGCTTCAATGGGATTTTTAACNTTTGTTCTGCATAATATGAGAAGAGCAGAGTACTCCCTAGTGATGACAAGAGAATTTTTCAAGTGCAAAGAACACTAAAACATTGACATCTGCTTCAATGGGATTTTTAACCTCTTGACTGCTAAATAATGGAAATTATTGGATCCCAGACTTTTTGGTCACTATTTTTGCCTTTTGAAATTAGAAAATGTGTGCATATAATAATGCCAGAGTTCAAAATTCAAAAACTCGGTGACCTCACATGTGTAGAGGGCACCGATAAAGTGAAAAGGACGCTAAGAAGACCTTGGGGCAATCTGAAAAACGAGCCACAAATCTTATACATTAACATTCACTAATTTTTGTCGGGAGAAAGTCCCTCAGATGCTCATAAAAGTAATCAATCTACATATATTTTTTTCAAATAAGCTTTCTAAATTTAAAAGGAATTATAGACTTATTATAATAATTCCAATAATACAGAAGTATTTATAGTAAAACATAACTCTGCCACCTCCCCTACTCCCATTCAGCTTCCCAGCAAAAGGAAGTATTAATTATTTCTAGCATGTAAAATTCAACAAGCTGGAGTATTTTATTTATTAGATTAAAGCAAGCAATTAATATTGCTGAGAGGGGCACCTGGAAGGTGTTAGAAACCCTAATAGTCTGTCTATGAAAATGGAAACAAAAATATAAAGTAAAAAGAAAACAACCAAAGCACATTTAGACAGTTGCAAATACTCCAGAATCATGACACTCCATAGCATTTAGTTTACACCAGGTTTCAAGCAGTAAATGAAGCATTGCAAGAATGTGTTCAAATGTGACAAAAATCTTCTAACAGCTTTTTCCAAAGTGTGGGGTTAGAGCTTGTTACATGCAGTATGTTTAGCACAGAGAATACCCTCCCTCAAAAGAAAATTTCATTAGTGTTACAATAGATCACCCTAGCATCAGTTTTACTTTTAATATTTTCACCCATCTGTCATTATCAAAAACCCACTTTCTTGGCCCATGTCAAAATGCATTCCAAAATGTTAAATTGAAATATAGAAGCATATTAATATTTACTGCCATCGCCTGTACATTCACCTTTCTGTCATGTTCTATACTTTGTTCTTAAACTCATGAAATGCCCCATGTCTTAACATTTTTATTACCTTTCAATCTACCACTTAGATTCGACTCTGTTTGTAGCAGAAGTCACTGTTTTCTCATTAACCAAGAGGACCTTAATATTCCTTCCATTTTGACTAAAGCTGGCTCCCTGAGTCTTGGTCTCTGGCTTTCCTTCTTCTAGAACATCACATAAGAAAACTAACGTTGTAAATTCTCTTAGTGCCCCTTTGAGATTGAGAATGCTTTTTGCCTGTTGTGTTTCTCTGAGACTTGGAAAACATTCCTGTGATAATCTTCAAGGAATATGGTGCCCCTATTACCCAGTCTGTGGGAAAGTATACCTTAATTTTAGTGGATACTTTGCTCCAAGATGTAAATCTGCCTCCTGTCATGAAAATATGAGGAAGTATCCTTTTCCTTTGGATAGTATCACCGATTCAATGGACATGAACTTGGGCAAGCTCTGGGAGATAGTGAGGGACAGGAAGGCCTGGTGTGCTGCAGTCCAGGGGGTCACAAAGAGTTGGACACAACTTAGTGACTGAGCAACAACATCCTTTTTCTTTGGCTAAAGCTGGTTAGCAAGCAAAGGTGGTCTAAGGGTTTCCACTGCCCTCAGAGGAATTGAGTGGATTAAGACTGAGCTCTCATCTTTCTCCCCGCCATTATTCCAATAGTCTTGAAGAAAGGGTTCCTTGTCTGTTTAAATTTGTCTTGTGCTGTTTTTGATTTGATATCGTCAATATATTGATCCGCTTTACCTTCTACTTTTCCAGTCTTAACCTTCATATCAAGTCAATACTTCACCTTCTCTACTGTCACATCATGGTTGCTTTGCATGACTATAGAGAATTAAACAATCTTTTTCACATTTACATGGGAGTTTTCCCAAAATTTTACTACTTTCTTCAATCTAGATTGTTACCAGCTATGCTAATACTAGGTATTTACACTTATTAAAGAAAACTTTATCAATTTGATAGCATGAATGGCATTTCAAATTAATTTCATTTGTTTCTTCNATCTTTTTCACATTTACATGGGAGTTTTCCCAAAATTTTACTACTTTCTTCAATCTAGATTGTTACCAGCTATGCTAATACTAGGTATTTACACTTATTAAAGAAAACTTTATCAATTTGATAGCATGAATGGCATTTCAAATTAATTTCATTTGTTTCTTCCTTACTCATTGCTACCATTGTAATCTCAAATATATATATATATATATATATATATGTATATATATGACAGTGATAGTCTTCTGTTAAGACCTAAATTATTCCCAATGGCTTTACTGCTAAAAATATACTTTTAGTTTAGAACAGGGGTTTTATCATCTAACCCTGCCTGTATCACAGTTTTTCGTTTTCACCATGTCCCACAATTCATCTGTGTCCCGTCATACTGACTGACTGACAACTTATTAAGGTTTCAGAGTGTTTTCTCTGTCTTTGACTTTGCTGACACAATTCTGTCCTATCATAGGTACACCCACTCATTCACCCATTCATTCAGATATTCTCTGAAATATTTATTAAGCACATATTAAAGGTCTGTTAGAAATTTTCCTTCTGTTTGTGCCTCATGACACGATCTTCTTTTCAAGACTCAGGTTAGTGCACATCCTATAAAGCATTTTTAAGGCCTCCTATAATGTTGAATTAAGCTCTTTCCCTTTTGGCCAACTTTGTTACTTTCTACTGTGATATAACCTATAGCATTTTGGGGCACATATTAACATATTTAAGGACCGACAAACCAGAAACTGCTTTGATTCTAGTAAACAATGAGTGTTTTAATGGGTGGAGGAACAACCTTGTCTATTTTGACTAAATTTTAGTTATTTTTGTCTCTTTTTGACTTAATTAGTTTGACCGCCTCTACCTGTTGGTTTAGTGCTGTGAATGCAACATCTCTTATAGGTACTGCTTGCATAAGCTGAGTTTTGATCCTTGGTCAATTACCTCATTTAATGGCCTACTCCTTATATAAAACTATGATGCAAGTTCTTCATAAGGTGGTCTGTTGAGAAAAAAAGTCCTGAACCTGTTTAATCTTTGAAATGATTATACTTCACAAAAATAATTACAGAAACATCTTGTCTCACAAGAGCTCTCCATGCATGAATCATTCTGGATATATAATTTTTTTCCCAGTAGCTTAGCACTTTAAATACCCAAAATGTTCTAATGAAAGAAAATATTTCATATATTTATTATATATGCCATTTATTTTAATTAGAATTTATAGAACTGAACTAATATCTTCTAATACTTTCTTTAACATGTAGGGTCATCAATTTGGACAGCCTGTGACTTCAAGTTATGGTACTTTCAGGAGCAAGTCAGTGTTTTAGAACAGAGCCCTCTGGCTGCTCTTCACATATCCTGCCTTTCATAGAATTTCTCTATCTCAATAATACACTGTTTTTTTGGAAGCTTGAAAACCATATACTCTAGTTTGTAAAAGTTTTATGTCAAACAATAGAAAGGTCACACTAATATTTTGGCCAGTAGAATTTATTATAATGATATTACCTGTTCAAAAGTCAAAAAAAGAGAGATGATTTTATGATTATCATTTGGAATTGCAGATGGTTTCATTTCTTGGACAGCTGAGTTCTTGGTAGGTAAATTAATTTTGATGGGTTCTGATATTGAGATATTAGCAATGAAAACAATTCCTTACTACACAGTGATGTTTTATGATACCTAAGTAAGATTAGAAACACCCTTTTTGGTCATTGTGAATCAAACCTGGTACATTATGTAGATTAGGGATTAATAATTATAATGCAATTGGAACGGTCAGAGACACTTAAAAAGAGCATGTCCTTAACCTCCTCTAAACTTGCTAATAATCTGAGGTTACAGGCTAACCATCAGTTTGTATATTGCCTCTAATTCTTGTCAAACTTGGCAATATCCATAATTTGAATTCTTAAGTATTTGCTATTTTGTGCCAATAAAACTGAATTGATTTGGAAAGCTGGAAATTTTACACCATAACTGCCTTTTATTTACTGTCATTTATTCAACATATCTATAAGGAAAATGGTGCAGTGAATAGTATGATCAATTTTATGAATTTCAAAATCTAAAATGAGCATATAATTGAATCGCCTGTTTCCTGGTTTTTCTTGAGGGAATTGTGTATGGTGCTAAGAAGGACATCCAAGAGACCGGCATTTCCTTAGGCATGCAGTTTTATAATGAGATGCTTTCTTGAGCAAATGTATTTGGGTAAGGGGAGAGTGTTAGGGGTGGCAGGGGCTTCTGGACATTCAGTAGAAGTGCTCATGGACAGATTCTATGCATGTCATGAACTCCTTCTAAAAATGGAGGTGTGCACTTGAAGAGAGGCATCCTGCTCTGTGAAATGTTTTAACTGACAGGGGTCAGTAGGGACAAATCACATTTTTGACTTGCTGTTACTGGAGAAGAACTATTTGAATTTAAAAGTCAAATGTGAATTAGTGGCGGGATAGGATCAACATGGCATCCCCTTTCCAACCTAAACTCTAAAAATGGCAGATGATATTGACACAATTATGAAAAGAAAGCAAAGCCGATATTGAATAATGCATGGGGGTTAGGGGTGTCAACCCCCCACGAAGTAAAAAATCCACAGCATAACTTATAGTGTGCCCTTATTGGGTCCTATAGTATCTGCAGTTTCCCATCCTTGGGAAACTCTAGCATGTATTTGTTGAAACCATCTTGTTCAAGGGTCACCTGTGTAGATATATAAATATGAGCATAAAGGTGGAAATATAGATATAAATGTCAGCCTTGAAGAACCAGTGTACTATCGATGGAAATACCCTAAAAGAAACCTACTACTGGCTACTCATGCCAGTATTTTTGCCTGGAGAATCTATGGACAGAGAAGCCTGGCAGGGAACAGGCCATGGGATCTCAAAGAGTCAGACATGACTGAGCATTTAACACATGCATCTGTTACTCTTTTCTCCCCCATAACCTCCCCATCTCTGGACCTAAGCAACTTCTTATCTACTTTCTGTCTCTTGAATTTACCTCTTCTGGACATTTCATATAATCTTTGAACTATTTTTGCAACTCTTTAGGAAGCTAAAAGTTACCTCAGAAAAGAAAAACAATATTCATTTTTCTATTATCTTTTTGGATGAATATTTGTCCTTGTATAGAACATTAGATATGTTATATAACTAATATGAAAATAGAAGGTGCAGAAACATAGACCAATGTCTAGTTTGACTCTGGATATTAAAAAAACAAAAACAAAAAACCAAGTATGACTCAACTCCTTGCATTTAAGCACTACCTGCATCACCACATATTGCACAAAACTTGTCTTATCTCTACATCTGCTCCTGTATGTAGCAGTTCTGGCATACACTAGGTAATTAATAAATTTTTGTTAAATAAATGTCAGCATTATGGCATATATTAATAAATGAATAAGTGAATTAATCATTTCATTTTATATAAGCCAAAAATACTGGTTTAATTGAATGGACTTTCAAAATGAGTTCATTTTATAGTCTTTTAAAAATAATCTGCATATCATCAATCCTTTGTATTGTTTACAATCAGAACATGTAAAACTTTAATGCTGATTCTGCCCTTTACCATCTTGATCAAATGATCTAATCTTGTAAATATGCTTTAGTTAATTTACCTAAAAATGACCAAGGTAATATGTCCCCATAACATTGTTATTCAAAATTTCTGTAATGATGTAATTTTTTGAAGAATCATATGAGGAATTACTATATGAAGAGCTGTGAACTGGAAGATACATTTTCATATGATGGTATGAAATGTTTTAAACATCTCTGATGCATTCCTATATGAATTCGCTCAGAGTACCTCACAGTAATAAATAGTTGAATTTTCTTGAGCAACATAAAACTGTTCTCAGACTTATCTGGCTGACCAGATGGGTCCTAAAGAAGATTCCTTCTATAGAAGAGTTTTCATTTACACATGTGAGTTCCCATTGATGTCAAAGCAAATATCAACCAAGAAAAGATGCTCTTAAGCTGTCTAACTGCTCAGATGTCTGACACAGGGATTCAGAGGGAAGAAGGATAAAATATAAAAATAGGTCTCATGGTGTTTGAGAAACAAGTAAATATAAGTTAAAATGCAAGAAAATGGTTTTTGCGGTGAATCAGAATTAAAGGTGCAAGACGAGTAAATTAACAACAAATACCGATCAATTTAGTTATAATTGGTTTCTAAAATGTACATGAGGAATAGAATAGAGTTCTTTCATAGTTAATCACACAACAAAGCACATTTTATCCAGTATTAGTCTGCTTATATGTTCCGAGAAAGACAAGCGTCAAAGAAGATGACCTAGGATACCAAGTGACTCTCCATATTAAAATAGCAAAACAGTAAAAAGATGAAGATTATTATGGGCCTAACATAGTCTCAGTGGAGAAGGAAATGGCAAGCCACTACAGTATTGCCAGAGTTGGACATAACTTATGAGACCAACATAATCTCAGTGTGTCCTTGAATGAAAACCTGGAAAGGGAGCAAGAGGGGAAAAAGGAAAGCAGTTTTAGTATTGTGCCGGGTTATTACATAATGTTGTCAAACCCTTGTACTCAAGCTTGAAACTTAACTGCTTCACTTTTGTTTTCCTGATTGAAAAACTCAGTTGCTTACAAATCATGTGTTTACAAATACACATCACTTTGCCTGAGAAGGGGGAAGGGTTTTTATTTAGTCAAAGATTTCAGGTGATTCTGAACTCCTATTTAGCCTATCAAGCATCATGAGAAACAGAGAAAGAGAAATAAGTTTGAAGTCAGTGAGTTTAGTTCAGTTCAGTCGCTCAGTCATGTCCAACTCTTTGACTAGACAGCCCTTTGCTGGCAAAGTAATGTCTCTGCTTTTTAATATGCTGTCTAAATTGGTCATAACTTTTCTTCCAAGGAACAAGCGTCTTTTAATTTCATGGCTGCAGTCACCATCTGCAGTGATTTTGGAGCCCCCCAAAAGACGCTTACTCCTTGGAAGGAAAGTTATGACCAACCTAGATAGCATATTCAAAAGCAGAGACATTACTTTGCCAACAAAGGTCCATCTCGTCAAGGCTATGGTTTTTCCAGTAGTCATGTATGGATGTGAGAGTTGGATGTGAAGGAAGCTGAGCGCTGAAGAATTGATGCTTTTGAACTGTGGTGTTGGAGAAGACTCTTGAGAGTCCTTTGGACTGCAAGGAGATCCAACCAGTCCATTCTGAAGGAGATCAACCCTGGGATTTCTTCTGAAGGACTAATGCTAAAGCTGAAACTCCAGTACTTTGTCCACCTTATGTGAAGNGTCATGTATGGATGTGAGAGTTGGATGTGAAGGAAGCTGAGCGCTGAAGAATTGATGCTTTTGAACTGTGGTGTTGGAGAAGACTCTTGAGAGTCCCTTGGACTGCAAGGAGATCCAACCAGTCCATTCTGAAGGAGATCAACCCTGGGATTTCTTCTGAAGGACTAATGCTAAAGCTGAAACTCTAGTACTTTGTCCACCTTATGTGAAGAGTTGACTCATTGGAAAAGACTCTGATGCTGGGAGGGATTGGGGGCAGGAGGAAAAGGTGATGACAAAGGATGAGATGGCTGGATGGCATCACCAACTTGATGGACATGAATTTGGGTGAACTCCAGGAGTTGGTGATGGACAGGGAGCCCTGGCGTGCTGCGATTCATGGGGTTGCAGAGAGTCGGACACAACTGAGCGACTGAACTGAACCAACTGAAAATGAAATCTGTCACTGTTTCCACTATTTCCCCATCTATTCGCCACAAAGTGATGGGACCAGATGCCATGTCATGATCTCCGTTTTCTTAAAGCTGAGCTTTAAGCCAACTTTTTCACTCTCCTCTTTCACTTTCATCAAGAGGCTCTTTAGTTCTTTGCTTTCTGCCATAAGGGTGGTGTCATCTGCATATCTGAGGTTGTTGATATTTCTCCCAGCAATCTTGAAGTCAGTGGTGACTTCAAAATACCTACATAGGAGTGGCTTTGATCATGGCTGATTCACACTGCTGTAGGGTAGACACCAACACAACATTGTAAAGCAATTATCCTTCAGTTAAAAGAAGAGATTAAAAAGTGGCTTAGAAGAGGCAGCATTCTGGTTGGAAATATTTGTTTAGGGAGGAGGTTAGGGATTATGTCTGGAAACCATATTTGCATAGTAATCACAACCTTTTAATTTAGTTTGAATGTTTGTTTTGGGTGACTTTGGGTACTTGATTTCATCATAGAGGCCAGGAACTCTTACCACAGTAACAAAAAATAGTAGGTAACTCTATAAAGCAATGTATGAGTGAGTGGTGGATAATCCAGTGTGACTATTCTGTGCTAAAAAGGAACTGAGAGGTAAGAGATATCTTTGTGCCTTAGGGGGTTTAATACAGGAGGTAAGAAGGGCTCCAAATAGGAGTTGAAAATGGTTGCATTGGAAGACGATAGAAGAGGGAGGACTTGTTACTGATCAGCATTTGGAAAAATAATTATATGAGAAGTAATAGAAAATGTACCATCTGTTTAGAAGTGGGGCTTAGCCAAGTCTTTGAATTTCAGAACATACTTCTATAACGTTTGAACATTGTTCTAATTCTGTGCAGGATGGGGGACCTTGTAGACGTCTTTTAAAGTTTGCTCTGTGTGTGTGTGTGTGTGTGTGTGTGTGTGTGTGTGTGTGTGCGCGCGCGCGCGCGCGCATTATCTAGCATGTAAAGCTTAGTGCAGAAATAACAGTTTTTATCTAATTTATCAGATCCACTCCAGTAGTGACTTACTGAAGCACTCTCTGGGCCTTGGCCCAGTTCAGCAAGAGAAACATCCCTGGAGAGTATTAACTTTAAGCCCCAAGGAGAGATGAGACAGTGGAAAATAATACTATGTATACCAAAACACAGATGTAATACAGTGAGCTTGACACTTTAAAAATGAGATATTTGATTGAAAATTCTAACTCCTTCACTTTTACCTGTATGACCCTTGATACAACATTCAATAATTTTAGACCAAAGATTCTGCATGAGTGAAATGAAGTTACTAGTTACTTTACAGAGATTGTATAGAAATTAAATGAGATCACAAGTACTAAGCCTCAAGTAGTACCTGAAAGCACTAGTAACTGAAAATACAGAAGCACTCATTATGTGTTAGATTTCTTTCTAGTTTTTTTTTTTATCAGAAACATTACAGAAGCTGTTAAAGAGAACATGAAACTGTATTTCAAGATGTATATATAATCATTATAAAAAGAGTGAATTTTAATCTTTTCATGTAAGCATCATGGGTAATAGCTACCATTTTCTCCCACAAGTGTTCATTTGTATATATCAGACCTAAATCACGTAGCTGGTGTATCATTCATCTGAACAAGTATGTTATTTTTTAATGCTTTATAGAAGACATGGATTGATTTCAGTGCTAGTCAATTTACCATAAGTCTATTGTAATATTGCCAAAACATCACAGTATGTTTTTATTTGGACCTATTCAATATTTTCTGCTTTTTCTTCTCCTTGTTGAAATTCTAAGATTCATCAAATGTGGTCAGTTGTCTCAGTCTCCTGAAGAACTATTGTTTTTTTTTTTAATCCTTCTATTTTATTTTTAAATTAATTTATTTTAATTGGAGAATGATTACAATACTGTGATGGTTTTTGCCGTACACCCACATGAATTGGGCACAGGTACACATGTGTTCCCCCCATCCTGAACCTCTCCCCATCTCTTTTTCCCCCCATCCTTCTGTATTGTCCCCAAGCACTGGCTGTGGGTGCCCTGTTTCATGCATCAAGCTTGCACTGGCCATCTGTTTTACATATGGTAATATACATGTTTCAATGCTATTCTCTTATGCTAAGGCATCAGTCTTACATTGAAGCTTCGCTCTTCTCATGATTTAAAGTTTAATCTGGGGGAACTTGCTTAATACTCATGGGCTTGATTTCCCTGTCTGTCATGTAATGTCCATATTTGCCCACCATAGTGTCAGGCTTATAAAAGATTAATAGCCTAAAATATTTTCAGAATATTAGGAGCTGCTCCTTTATCATTGACATCCTCTTTGGGGGGATGGGGGTGGGATTTATGTTTACATTTTAGTAGCTGGATCTCAGTGACTGTTAGTATCAAAGATCCAGTGAGTTTAAAATTGGAAAAAAAAACAAATAGGCAAACCTCTAAAGTAAGATCTTGAAATGTCTGGAATATGTTGTATTTATATAGGGATTAAAACTGAGCAAATTGGTTTGTTTTAGTATCTGATTTTGTCTTTTTTTTTTTTTTTAATGTGAACTCTGAATTGATGATTGCTTTTGTTCCTTTGAAACTTGGAAATGTAGCCAAGTTTCTAATCTTGGGTAGAAATTATTTTGAATGTTTCTTAATTTTACTCATATTCTCTGGAGGAGCTAAAGAAGGTTCATCAATTTTGACTTTAAATAGTTAAGAGCCAAAAGTCAGAGGAAGAGCCTGGAAATTATGAGGAGAGCCAGAGGAAGGAAAAGAGCTATGGACTGGTTTGATGATAAACTTGTCCCAGTTCTGGTGTGAATGGAAGATAGATCACATTCCCCTAGCTTGCATTACCTCTTACATGGAGGGGGAATGTTTCCTCTAGTACCTGAAGTGACAGCATTTTGGTAGCTTGTTTCCAATAGAAATTGGAAGGGAAGCTCCTTGTCAGTGAAATTAAAGTGCTGTTATTTATCTTCTGAGTATCACAATGAAATATGAAGTTGTTTGAGAAGTCAGCCTTTTCTGAGAGTCCTGAAATACCAGAAGAGTTGATAGGCTTCAACTCTTGAAGATTTGTTTGCTCTAACCAGATAGAAGTCTTTGACTTGTGGATAAACTCAATGGAAGAGGATCAATGGAACTCAATGGAAAACCATTAGCTATTGGGAGAAGAAGGTACAGGATATTTAGTGAAGAAATACCAATTTAATATACCAACCATTAACTTTGAATATTATTATTTTTATTATTTGCCTCCTATTATAACTTGTCACCAAAAACTGCTGGGAAATTACGGTGATGTTTGGGGGTGGGGTGATTACGAAAATTTACCTTATTTAGCTTAATAACTATCTCGAGTGTAATTCAAACAGAATAGGGTGAGGTGTTAGCAAAGTATACATTTGTGACTTCAAGAATTTTCAAAGATGCTATATTCCAGTAGGGTTCTCTGGTGTTCTAGGTAAGATTATTTTGTAGATGCTGTATTGTTTCTAAAGGTATGACCCGTGAGTCACATGGTTCAACATTTTCTGTAATGCCTTATAGTTGGATCTGTCACAGTTGATGGTCAGTAAGTGCTAGTAATTAATGGATTAGTTCTTCATTCTCTTTAAGACTCCAAGTTCCTTCTCATTTTGATTCAGATACTGTATTCCTGGCATCTCCTTGGGACATTATTTCATTTGACTTTACATGGGAATAGAGGAATTCTTGGGAAGAGGAAAAACTCTACACTGTTTGTCTTGCTGTGTTGACTCTGGGAGCTGGAGGGGTTCATAAAAACATGGAATATGCAATAATTAAATATTTGAATGATGATAGTCACAAGATCATAAGGTACTGTTTTCTGATTTTAAAGATAAAGTGAGGTCAACTAGTAGGACTTCGCTAGTGGCTCAGCTGTAAAGAATCTGCCTGCAATGCAGGAGATGCGAATTCAATCCCTGGGTCAGGAAGATCCCCTGGAGAAGGAGACGGAAACCTGGAAACCTGCTCCAGTATTCTTGCCTGGGAAATTCCCTGGATAGTGGAGCGTGGAGGGCTACAGACCATGGGATGGCAAATGAGCTGCACGTGAGTTAGTGACTAAACAGCCGCACAGAGAGGAGAGGATTTGTAGCAGGCAGCATTAGTGTTTCATATACTTCAGTATTTTAATTTAGCACTGATTTTTTTTCTTCTTTTTTTGCTGTGGGAATCGTGTTTTCAATTCTGGAACAATTATAGACACTTAAGATGATAGTAAAAATTCAAATTGTAGTGTAATAAGTACATATATCATTTAAAGTACTTAAGCTTTGTCAGCACTCTTGTGCTCTATCTGTGAAATGGGAGAGATCACTTTAATCCTTTTACTGGCTGGAATCACTGTTTGAAGATGTGAAGCATCTTCATTTTTCTGAAAGGAGAGCAGAGTGCTTTCTACTAAGTCTTAAAAGCAGACTTTAGAGAGGGTAGTCATTCTTCAAACCAATGGTCTGTCTTTGTAAATGGGCCTCCTACTGAATCAAAGATTGTGTGGGTACAGTATGATGAGAGCCCCTTTCAATTTCCTCCTGTGCTGCCAACTATTTAATCTGAGGCTGTTTACACTTCCTTGGATATAAATGATTTTATCTCCATTGCTGACAATGTTGAATTCAATGTCCTTCTTTTTGATACAGTATTTGCTGAAGAAATTGTATTGATTTACAAAGTCTCTCTTCTGTAATTCCCCTAACATCTCAAGGCCTTTTAGGTTAACCAGTTTCTTTCAAACACCCTTCAAGACAAAAACATATTGGTTTTCAAAATCTCAGCAGGATCTGGCACTATGGGAATCAGTGTTGGCCCTAGCAATTAATAATTTAAGTTTATACAGCTATCTTTACAGATCCAGTTCTAGGAGCATTTAACTTTTTATACCTCAGTTTTTTAAACCACCAATAGTTCTTTTTTTCATGATGTGTTTCCTTCAGATGTATAGGTTGAAAGCAATGATTTATTTGTGTGAAGTAAGGAAGAAGCAGGGGAAATTAACTGCCCCCACCCAGTCCCCCTTTAGACAATCAATAATTCTTGCTCTCATCCCAGGTTTAATCATTGCCTGTGTGGGCTATTGCAGACTACTTCTTGGTCTTCCTATCTATGACTTCCCTTCTCACTAGAGAGTTCAAAAACTTTGGCTAAATTCGTCTTCTTCTCCCTGAAACCGTATTACTAGTCTTCAAGTGTTTCTCTCACTTTTGCAGTGAAGTTTGAATTTCTTGATTGTGGTCAACCTAGTGGAACCCAATTTAATTTTCTTCTACCCTGAAGTCAGAGTGCTTTTTTAGTTCATTCGTTTTCTTTAAGTTATCAAAAGTTCCTTAAGAGAGTTTCCTAAATGGTCTGTTGAATGTGAGAAGTGATTTTTCAATCATATTCTTTTGGTAAAATCTGAATCTTAAGTGTGAGGTTAGCCCAGAATCTATATGATATCTTACATATTGTTGCCAATAATGCATGTGACTATAAGTAAGCATTGCATTGGTGCTGTAAGATACTTTTTCACATCTGTCATTCATATTGGCATAACTCATATGGCTGTGGGGATGGCTTGCTGGCTATAATAAATTCAAGGCTTCCTTGTTCTTACCCCCTGTTTTATACTCCTTTGGGGTTGCTTTTGAATAAAAACTCTTTGTTCAAAATCAAGGGGCAGGGGCATAGGTGACTGGAAAGATGAATTAGGAAAGGTGAAAATGAAAGAAAGGGTGGAAGTGATGAGTCATATACCAGATTCACAGAAGCTATCCTTTCAGGTGATAGGTGACCAACTAGGATCTTACAGGATGTATTAGAATTGTTCTGGGCTATTTGACCAACACCCACTGATATTTCCTCTACTTTTTATTGATGGAGTTACCTTTTGTTTAATCCATTTTCACTTCGTTTATTAACTAATATGCAATGAGAGATTGCTATGTTCTTTGCGTTATTCTGAGAACCTGGGCATGGACAAGGCAGACAAGCCCTTCTGATGGTGTTTATTTTCTAGAGAAAATTGGGGGTGAGATAGAAACATGAGAAATAATAAATATGTGATGATTGAAATTGCACTAAATGCAAGAAAGAAAATAAAAATAAAGGAGGGTGAGGCATCCTAGAGTGACAAGAGAAATCTCTCTCAGTTGATGTAGACAGAGGAGGCCTCTAGGAATGGGAGAAATTTCAAATAAATCCTGATGATAAAGAGTCCTGCTATATGAAGAGCTAGAAGCAAAGCACTTCAGGCCAAAGAAGAGGAGAGAAAAAAGGCTAAATCAAACATTGTGTTTGAAGAAAAAAAAGACATTGTGGCTAGGTCAGGTTGAGTGGGCAGGTTCCTTCATGGCTCAGACAGTAAAGAATCTGCCTGCAATGTGGGAGAATGGGGTTCAATCTCTGCGTTGGGACAGTGTCCTGAAAAAGGGAATGGCTACCCACTCCAGTATTCTTGCCTGGAGAATTCCGTGGACGGAGGAGCCTGGTGGGATGCAGTCCATGGGATCGCAGAGTTAAAGAGGAGAGTGAAAAAGTTGGCTTAAAGCTCAACATTCATAAAACGAAGATCATGGCATCCGGTCCCATCACTTCACTGGAAATAGGTGGGGAAACAGTGGAAACAGTGTCATACTTTATTTTTTGGGCTCAAAAATCACTGCAGATAGTGATTGCAGCCATGAAATTAAAAGACGCTTACTCCTTGGAAGAAAAGTTATGACCAACCTAGATAGCATATTCAAAAACAGANGGTGTGCTGCGATTCATGGGGTCACGAAGAGTCGGACATGACTGAGTGACTGAACTGAACTGAACTGAACTCGTGCTACCCACAGCCCACATTCAAGTACAATCGCCTCAGTGAAGTACACTGTGGTCACACCCTTGCTGAACCCTTTCATCTACAGTCTGAGAAATAAATACATAAAGAGGGCTCTGAAAAGATTCTTTGTGTTAGAAATGTCTATTAAAGGGCCGTTTGCCCTTGGGCTGAAGAACTGTCCATGATAGCAAGGCCCAAAGCCTCATAGCCAGATATGTGATTCTTTGATCAGATTTTGATAATAGCAAAAGTTTCTTCAATTTATTGCCTTATATTTCCATTTCTTTGATTTAACCTTTTCTATACAATTTTAAAAACATCATTGATTAATGCTGTTCTCTTAAGTTTTTCTCCTTATTTTTCTACTCTCTCAAATTGATTCAAAACCATGTGTGAAACATGAAAATTTCCATTTATCTCATGAGGTTTCACACATTTCTTAAGAATAAATTCTTCTGAAATTATACACTTTATACTGAGTAATTGTTCTTTCTCTTTTGCTAAAAGAATAATCATAAATTGTTTTACTTCTAAGGAAAAACACTAGGTAAGCAAACCAATTACATAATTTCATACAAAAGTAAAACTTGAAACTACAGTTTATCACATTTTAGCTCTTCATACCTTGGAGTGTCACTACCATAATTGCTCTTTCAGAAAATGTGGATGTTAACAGATAGTGTATTTCATAAATGGTCATCTGATTTTACTCCCTCACAGTGTATTATTCTCTATTTGTTCTAGTGTCTACATTCTCTATAGGCGTTCCTGGTAAAGCTGAGCATCAAATGCATGTCTCTAATTGACATCTACATGAAATTGACATTTCAATAAAGACTTTGACATAATAAGACCTAGAGTCAGAGAAGACCTTAAGTGTGATGCAGTAAAAATTTCTGTCAGATTATATATTTGCAAGCAATTTTTTCATGGTGTCCATTTACTTATTGATGTACGTGATTTAGTATCTCTTTGTAAAGGAGTTTATCATTGGAGTGAAGGATTTTTTGGCATAATTGTATCTTTCTGCTTGAAGACTTCCATTGTTGTCTACAAATAAATGACTCCATCCATTGCTCTAGATGAAACATTCCCTCTTCCATTTCTGCTATAACCAATGAAAGAGTAGTGAATGAACAACATAAACATCATATTTAAATGACATACATGGTATATATATATATATGTTTATACATATACATACATATATATATGTATATATATATATATCTCCAAATTATGGCTCACTAGATCTTAAATTCCCATCTAGTCCTGTGATAAATGGGCTTTCCTGATTAGTTCAGTTGGTAAAGAATCCACCTGCAATGCAGGAGACCTTTGTTTGATTCCCGGGTCAGGAAGATCCACTGGAGAAGGGATAGGCTACCCACTTCAGTGTTTCTGGGCTATCCTGGTGGCTCAGCTGGTAAATAATCCACCTGCAATGCGGGAGACCTGGGTTCAATCCCTGGCTTGGGAAGATCTCCAGGAGAAGGGAAAGGCTACTCACTCCAACAGTCTTGCCTGGAGAATTCCTTGGACTGTATAGTGGGGCTCACAAAGATTCAGATATGACTGAGCGACTTTTGCTTTTTCACCTTCCTGTGATAAAGGTACACATTTCCCACAAATAGGTGTGAGAATTCTTGTTTACCTACAAGGAAAATTCTTGTTTACCTACAAGGAAATCTAAATGGAATCCCATTTTAATAAAAGTGTATGAGATGAACTTGAATAATAGAGAAATCATGAATGCTATTGTGTAGAAAATAGCAACACAACAATTGCCTAGAAAAAAGCAACATATTATTATAATTCCCCTCAGTTCTGTTCACTTGGATTATTGTATCAGTTACATGTTGCTGCATACCAAGTCATTCTAAAAGCAATGACTTAGTATAATGTATTTTTTACCTAATGAGTTTCTATGATGGGACGTTGATCTGAGTTATGACTGTTTCCTCATGGGTCTACTGTCAACTGTCAGACTCTATTTTGTGTTTTAAAGGCTCCTCCACGATGGTGTGTGCAGTCGTAGTAGTCTTCTGTCTTGAACAACTTTATGTCAATTTCTTCCTTTAACATGAGTAGGTTAAGTAAGTAAGTGTTAGTCGCTCAGTCATGCCTGACTCTTTGCGACCCCATGAACTGCAGCCCACCAGGCTCCTCTGTTCATGAGATTTTTCCAAGCAAGGATACTGGAGTGGGTCACCATTTTCTTCTGCAGGGGATATTCCCAACCCAGGAATTGAACCTGGGTCTCTTGCACTGCAGGCAGATTCTTTACTGACTGAGCTACAAGGGGAGCCCCATGTAAGTAGGTTAGTCTTTAGTTTATCGTGTACAGTGACTGGATGAGTCACCAAAGAATTGATGCTATCCAACTGTGGTGCTGGAGAAGACTCTTGAGAGTTCCTTGGTCTGAAAGGAGATCAAACCAGTTAGTCCTATAGGAAATCAACCCCGAACATTCAGTGGAAAGACTGATGCTGATGCTGAAGTGCTAATACTTTGGCCACCTGACATGAAGAGTCAACTCATTGGAAAAGACCCTGATGCTGGGAAAGATTAAAGGTAAAGGGAGAAGGAGGTGGCAGAGGATGAGATGGTTGGATTTCATCACTGATTCACTGGACATGAATTTGAGCAATATCTGAGAGATGGCAAAGGACAGGGAAGCCTTGTGTGCTGCAGTCCATGGGGTCACAAAGGGTTGAACATCACTTAGCAACTGAACAAAAATTTTTAGTTTATAAGTTATATATAAAAAAAAAACCCTGGATTTCTCAAATGTTAATTACCATATTTAAATTTCACTGTTCCTAAATCCATATATGTCACTTTGCTTTCTTCCCAGTTAGAGGAGCTCTCTCACCAATTTTAGTGTGATTCAGCCACCTGTGCTTGATAATGCACAGCCAGAAAATTTTAATTCTTAACTAATTCATTAGAGTGTAATTACATATAATAAACTACACATTTTAACAATATGCAATTTTCTAAATTTCAAAAACCAGAAGTATATTACATGGTTCTATTTGCATATAATTTTAAAAGGTCCACAATAAATTCTGGAGAAGGCAATGACATCCCACTCCAGTACTCTTGCCTGGAAACTCCCATGGATGGAGAAGCCTGGTAGGNCTTTCTTGTGTTCCAACATCACTGTGGACAGTGATTGCAGTTATGAAATTAATAGATGCTTGCTCTTTGGGAAAAAAGTTATGACAAACAGTGTATTAAAAAGTAGAGACATCACTTTGCCAACAAAATTCCGTATGGTCAAAGCTATGGTTTTTCCAGTAGTCATGTATGGATGTGAGAGTTGGACCATAAGGAAGGCTGAGCATCAAAGAATGGATGCTTCTGAACTGTGGTGTTGGAGAAGACTCTTGAGAATCCCTTGGATGGCAAGGAGATCAAACCAGTCAATCCTAAAGGAAATCAACACTGAATATCCACTGGAAAGACTGATGTTGAAGCTGAAACTCCAATACTTTGGCCACCTGATGCAAAGAACTGAGTCATTGGAAAAGCCCCTGATGCTGAAAAGATTGAAAGCAGAAGGAGAAGCAAATGACAGAGGATGAGATGGTTCTATGGCATTATTGACTCGATGGACATGAGTTTGAGCAAGCTCCAGGAGATAGTGAAGGACAGGGGATCCTTGTGTGCTGCAGTCCATGGGATTGCAAAGAGTCAGACATGACTGAGCCACTGAACAACAACAGGAATGCTGAGGAACAGGGTGGCCTCCCTGCTACAGCTGACACTTCAGGCCACAGAGAATCCTTCCTTCCATGTTGTTCCTGGCACTTTATGGATTTAGTTGCAAGGACATCCTGTGAATTATATCAGATCTTCTGCTTAGTACCATCTTTGATTGAGTTCTGACCACTGTCACCTTAGTATGCCAACTTAATATATGAGCTCAGATGCTTCTTTAAGAACTGTTCCTGTTCCATGAGGCACAGGTTCACAGACACAGTATCGCCTCTTGAGCAGCTACTGTCACGAATTTCTTATCCAGAACCACCCTCCTTGGGCCATGAGTGGTTATAGCTCAAGCTGGTCAGATCAGATTAATTTTCTCCTATATGTGTGTGGTGTTAAGTCACTTCAGTTGTGTCTGACTCTTATCATGTAGCCCACCAGGATCCTCTGTCCAAGGAATTTTCCAGGCAAGAACACTGGAGTGGTTTGCCATACCCTCCTCCAGGAGATCCTCCTGACCCAGGGATCGAACTTACTTCACTTTACATCTCTTGTAATTTTCTCCTAAACAAAGTTTAAATGGTGCACAGAAATTCCAGTTCATAAGCTTCTGAGAGAATAATAAAGTTGAAGCTCCTTTTAGCTACAGCCATTTTCTGCTCTGTATATAAAGAAATATAAAAAGTATGAGGGACAGTTAAAATGAAGGTAGAAGAGCTAACAAGCTCAAATCATTTCTGAGACAATATGACCAAGAAAAGCTTCCTTGGTTTGGCAACATTCCAACCGCAGCTACATCTCCTTGATGCCCAGGAAAAATCAGAAAGAAACATACCTCTTTTCCAGTGAAAGAAACAGTTATATCTATATGATGTGAAAAACCATACAGATTTAATATCCCAAGAGAAAAATAACCAATGAGAGTAGACTAACAATTCAAAAATGAAAATGTACAAAACACAATGAAAGTTTCATTTGTGTTATATGAAGCAGTAGAAGATTGTCTTTCATGTGCTTTCCAAAATGATTTAACCTCTCTGTGTGGTCTGATACTGAATTAGGCAAGTACTATCTCTCTTTTCTTATGGGTCATAATTTAACACTTTAATTCTAGTTCTGGGCTTTGTCCAACATACAAAAGCCTTTGCACCCCATATTCCATAAAGCCTGAGCAGGTCAGAAAAATTCATTCTCTTATTCTGGATAAACTTCTTTATGTAATTTAAGCCTGAGGACACTATATTTTATATATTCCTCATGGAATAGGAACAGTTCTTAAAGCAGAAGCACCTGAGCTCACATATTAAGTTGGCATACTAAGGTGACAGTGGTCAGGACTCAATCAAAGCCACTGTACTGTGACTTTGCCACTTTAATTTAAGATACCTTATCACCAGAGACATCTGCCTGTTCACTTATTATTTTCCTCAAAGGTATGTGAATATATTTGCATTTATTTAAAACTGCGTTTAAGAAAATGAGTGAATTACTAAATGACAAAATTATTAAATGACAAAATGGCTAAAATATGAACCAAATAAAAGGGTGATTTCATATAACCATATTAAAGAAAACTGAATGGAAGAGCAAAAACTAACTGAAACATGATTTATAATTAAACATTTATGACATGAATTAATAGTTTAGAAAAGACCTTAACTCAAGAGAACATAACATATAATGACCCAGAAATTTCTGCCAGATAGCAGATGCTTTGTTACACATATACANGAAGAGCAAAAACTAACTGAAACATGATTTATAATTAAACATTTATGACATGAATTAATAGTTTAGAAAAGACCTTAACTCAAGAGAACATAACATATAATGACCCAGAAATTTCTGCCAGATAGCAGATGCTTTGTTACACATATACACAATGGAGTATTACTCAGCCATTAAAAAGAATACATTTGAATCAGTTCCAATGAGGTGGATGAAACTGGAGCCTATTATACAGAGTGAAGTAAGCCAGAAAGAAAAACACCAATACAGTATACTAACGCATATATATGGAATTTAGAAAGATGCTAACGATAACCCAGTATGCGAGACAGCAAAAGAGACAGATGTATAGAACAGCCTTTTGAACTCTGTGGGAGAGGGAGAGACTGGGATGATTTGGGAGAATGACATTGAAACATGTATAATATCATATATGAAACGAGTCGCCAGTCCAGATTCAATGCATGATACTGGATGCTTGGGGCTGGTGCACTGAGATAACCCAGAGGGATGGTACAGGGAGGAGGTGGGAGGGGGGGTTCAGGATGGGGAATACGTGTATACCTGTGGCAGATTCATTTTGATGTGTGGCAAAACCAATACAATATTGTAAAGTAATTTACCTCCAATTAAAATAAATAAATTTATATTTTTTAAAAAAAGGAATTAGGTCCCCTTAGGTATGAACACTATCCTTTGGGATGCTAAGTTGCTTCAGTCGTGTCCGACTCTGTGCAACCCCATGGACGGCAGCCCGTCAGGCTCCGCCCTCCCTGGAATTTTCCAGGCAAGAACACTGGAGTAGGTTGCCATTTCCTTCTCCAGTGCATGAAAGTGAAAAGTGAAAGTGAAGTCACTCAGTCATGTCCGACTCTTTGAGACCCCGTGGACTGCAGCCTACCAGGCTCCTCCGTCCATGGGATTTTCCAGGCAAGAGTACTGGAGTGGGTTGCCATTGCCTTCTCCATCCTTTGGGATGGCTGTATTCAATTTGGTTGGAAAAGGCTGGATTGTTGAATAAAAACCCATGACGGATTCACATTGATGTATGGCAAAAACAATACAATATTGTAAAATAGTTAGCTTCCAATTAAAATAAATAATTTTAAATTAAAACAAAACTGGAAGAAATGATTATCTATCTAGAAGGAAATTAAGTAGTTCCTTCTCTGACACATCTTTTAAAGAGACTAAAGACCTTGGTGTAAAAGTGAGCAATCCACTTTAGATGCATATATAAAAATCCATATTGGAGCTACATTTTTACTGATACTAGAAAAATAGAGTTTTAAACTCAGATTTCCTCAATCTCTGTGCTATTGGACATTCTCTGCCTGTTCCTTCTCTGGGGTGGGGGTCTGTCCTGTAAATTGCAGGATGTTTAGAAACATCCTTGCCCACCACTTATTCCTCATCAGTGTGACAGCAAATAATGTGTACAAATATTGCTCAAAAAACCCTGGGGGACACAATTATCCTTGGTTGGAAAGCACAGTTTTAAATTAAGACTCTCAAAACATTTTTGCAGCAGTGACATAATAGTCACTTATGGATAAATAATGTTTTAGACCACCAAATGTGTGAGTCACACAGCCACACCTTGTGATATTACATAGGTATTAAAATAATGAACCAACGTTATACTGGTTGATTGGAAGCAAGTCCCTGAAGTATTGTTGAGAATGAAACAAGTGAGGGACAAATTGTAGAAAACATTAAACATAATGACAATTTGTCACTAAATAGTCATTCAGGACGGTTATGATGCATTTGTGTAAAAGTATATAAATATGTTTAAGAACACATTTTACAAAGATATTTTACAAAACCTAAGAACTCATGTAACAAATCATATTGGTGAGAGTGCAATTATGTAAAGTGTATTGTTTTCTGGGCAATGTGCTGTGTGCTAAGTTGCTTCAGTCGTGTCTGACTCCATGTGACACTATGGACTGTAGTTTGCCAGTAGCCTCCATCTGCCCACAGGATTCTCCAAGCAAGAAGACTGGAGTGAGTTGTTATGCCCTCCTCCAGGGGATCTTCCCAACCCAGGGTTTGAACCTGCATCTCTTAATTCTCCCCCATTAGCAGACAAGATCATTATCACTAGCACCATCTGGGAAGCCCCTTTATGAACAATAGAACATAATAAAATTGAATGAAGATCTACAATTAACTCATCAAAAGACACAAAAGAGTAAAAATGTAACAATGCATGGATCACTAATTCAAGATCATATTGCCAAAAATTAGGAAGTGAAACAATATAACAGAAGAACGTTTACAATGTGAGGAAGGAGAAGTGTCTAAATTATAACTTTATCTTAAATGTAGATAGAAGAATTTAAATATGCTTATAGAATATAAGACAAATGGTTAAAAATTAAGGTCAGGTGATGCAACTTTTAGGAAAAGATTTAAAGAGAAGGCCAAAAGGAATAATAAAGAATAACAGATGAGAAACTCTTCATAGAAGTAAATATGTATAAGAAATTATCATCACTAAAGATGCTGAAGAGCTCTCATTTTCCTTTCTTGCTTACAGCAAGAGTGGACACATTAAGAATATTAAAGTAATTAAATTATTACAGTAAGAAAAATAAGGATAAAAAGAAATGCATGGTATGTATTATGCAGCATGATGACTATAGTTCATAATACTTTTTTAGCATAATTTAAAGCTGGAGAAGACTCTTGAGAGTCCCTTGGACTGCAAAGAGATCCAACCAGTCCATTCTGAAGGAGATCAGCCCTGGGATTTCTTTGGAAGGAATGATGCTAAAGCTGAAACTCCAGTACTTTGGCTACCTCATGTAAAGAGTTGACTCATTGGAAAAGACTCTGATGCTGGGAGGGATTGGGGACAGGAGGAAAAGGGGACGACCGAGGATGAGTTGGCTGGATGGCATCACGGACTTGATGGACATGAGTCTGAGTGAACTCCGGGAGCTGGTGATGGACAGGGAGGCCTGGCGTCCTGCAATTCATGGGGTCATGGGGTCGCAAAGAGTGGGACACGACTGAGCGACTGAACTGAACTGAACTGAAAGTTGCAAAGAGACAGTATATCCTAAAAACTCTCATCACAGTAAATTGTAAATATGTGTGGTGATAGATGTTAACTAGGTTTACTGTGGTGATCATTTAGCAATATAAAAGAATATTGAACCATCAAGCTGTGTACCTGTAACTCATATATTGTCATGTGTCAATTCTACCCAAATTCTTTTGGAAAAGAAACGAAGAGAATGTTTGTATATCAGACCAACAAAATTTATCAATTCTTGTATAATCCCCACAAGTACATCTATGCATATATAAAAGAACTAAATCACGAATTTAAGTTTTTTGTTAAAAAATAATTATTTCTATCAAAGAATTCAATTTTAAAAAGCAATAACAATACCCTGGTACCATGATATAAAACAAAATAGTTACAGAGATTTTTTAAATAGAGAAACACTGTATGGCTAACAAATCCATATTTAGCCTCACAGATAAGATAGTTGCAAAGTAAGCCTCACTAGCATACATCTTTTCACTTATGTAGCTAAGTATTCTTTTTTTTCTTATGTGAACACAAGAGTGAGAGAAGATACTGTAATGTATGTGTTTCCTACACAGCTATTGAAAGTGTGTATTTGCAAACAGTCATTGGTTTAGATCTTTCTCCTCTATGTGGAGGCACAGTCTAATATGTCCCTTCTTACAATAAAAGGAAATGCTCTCACCTCACCGATTGACCCTCTAGAGTTAATACTCTATTTGTCTACTCCTGTTAATTAGAAGAAACTTAGACTCATGTTCCATTTTTACTCGATGCAGTTTATAACTCCCATTCGTTCTTTTGTGGGCTTCCACTAGCATGATTTAACTGTCAACATTGTCACACATTTTCAGGAGCACTGTTCCTTTTCCAGCACCATAAATAAATACATTTTTAGGAAATCCAGCAAACAACTGCAGTGACCTCTTGGGATACACTAGATTGGTGTTCAAGTGATCTCTGGTACATTCCTGGCCTCTATCCTCTCTGATCCTCTCCTGCAGTGTCTGTGGAGCTCTCAGACTCACCTGTTTCGGAACTCTGTGTGGGAGGTTTCCCTGTGAAAGTCAAATTTTCCCCCTAAGTAGCTGGCGATGCAGACCAAAGCTTTGTCTCCCAACAAGACAGCAATAAGACATCAAGCACTGGCCTCTCAGCCAGATGTAGGATTGCAAAAGCAACAACTACATCCTGTCCAACCAAAGAGGCACAGGCTGAGGGACTGCAGCAGATGGGTTATTTACATCTTTTCATGTTGGCTCATTAGACATGCTTTCCTCTTGTTATATCAGCCTCTAAGTATATGATATTCCCTGGTGACCCTGGTCTGGACAAAATGGATTTTTTTTTTCCTTCTGATTCTCTGTTCCTAAGAGACTCCATTATAAGATACGTAAATTCAGTTTTGTCATTCCTTCTCTGTTAACTCTTCTGCTTCCAAAGCTCTAAAAGTTTCTGACACCTCAGTACATCCCTGAGTTCAAGTTGTCTCAAAAACATACATTGTTTTGTCAATATTTTGACAATTGGTCTTGAATGGGTCCTTTGGATCTTCAATGCTTTGATTTGTGGTGGACACACAATCCCAGAAATGTCTGACTATTGCCCTCTTCAAAATAAGGGATAGCTTTGCTTCTTTAATATAAAACTAACTTGGGTATTATGACTTTTGGTTTCATGAAAATTTTGCAAAGCCAAAAAGATTTCCTACTTATATCAGAAATCAAAGAACCCTACTGCCATTGCAGGAAAAGTAAGAGATGTGGGTAGTATCCCCAGGTCAGGAGGATCCTGTGGAGGAGGGCGTGGCAACCCACTCCAGTATTTTTGCCTGGAGAATCCCATGGACAGAGGAGTCTGGAGGGCTACAGTTCATAGAGTCATGAACAGTTGGATACAACTCAAGTGACTTAGCATGCGTGCACTACTAGCTTGGCATATTATAAAGACTGTCTAATTTAAATTTTACTATAATATATTCTATGAAATAGTACTTTTATGAAATCCTTTCTCCATTATAGAAATGTAATTTACAAGATAGCACCCAGTTCTGTAATGATCAACACTGTTAAGGTGAGAATATTTATTCCAGATTAGTATTTCTCTAAATTCACTATTTCTAAAAATTGCCAAGGATTGAAGTTTAATTTCAAATTATTTTTCAGCAGGTCTGATTAGGGGCCCACAGACACTTCATTTCCAACAAGATGCTAAGTGTTGCTGCTTCAGGTCCTCATCTGTGTATCACAGTTTGTGTAGCAAAGAAGTGGTTCTGTGTTAGATTCCGTTATAGCTAGATTTAGGTATTCAACAAAAATCTTCTCTGTATGTAATTTTGTAAACATTTCAGGGTGTCTTTTGTTTGTTTGTTTTCTTTTATTTTCTGGCCACATGGCACGTGAGACCTTAGTTCCCCAACCAGGGATAGAACCCAGTGTCCCCTGCATTGGAAGCACAGAACCTTAACCACTGGACAACCAGGGAAGTCCCTTCTTTGTATGCAATATTGAAAGATAATATTTTCACTTAATTTCATAGGTAATGATAAATTTTGTGTTTTACATAAGTATTCCTAAGTGACATAAAATGATTTCTATTAGAAAAAGACTTTGTAGTAGGCAGAGGTCCACATGCTAAGAACTGTGAATTATCCTACCTTACATATCTGGCTTAATTACAATAGCTGATGAAATACAGTTGATTTTGATGTAGGAATATTAGCACAGATATGCAGATTGATCTAATATAACCACAATGGTTTTTTGAAATATGAAAGAGAAAAGAAGAAGAATTGGAATCAGACATTTAAAATTGTGGGCATCTGGATTTGAGGACAGAGGAAGGACCATGAATTAAGCAATACTGGTGACCACTAGAAGTAAAATATTCACAGGACATTGAGTTTATTGTCTCTGGAGCATCAAGAAGAATCACATTGTTGCAGATATCTTCATTTTTGCTCAATGAGACTTCAGGATTTTTGTCTCATAAAACTTTATGATATGTACCTCTTTTAACCTGCTAGCGTTGTACTTTGTGAAGGAAGCAATAGGAGTCTAATATAGATACTTGTCCAATCATATGCTGTCCCTGTTAACATATTATATCTCAAGTGGTAAAGAATCCACCTGCAAAACAGGAGACCCCAGTTCCATTGCTAGGTGGGGATAATCCCCTGAAGAAGGGAATGGCAACCCACTTCTGTGTACTTGCTTGGCAAATTCCAAGGAAAGACTGTGCATGGAGTTCCAAATGTCATACATGACTGAGTGATTCACACACATTAATTTTAACACATACTGTTCCTAGGAGCTTTTGATTCTAACACTGAGCTTCCTTATAAAGTTATTATATGTTAAACTCATATCTTAAACAGGAAAAAATTTTAGTCACTCTGGAGAGATTTTTGCCCCCTTAGCTGGTACAGAGAATTTCACTTGGTCTAAATGTAAATATGGTTCTGACTATGAGAGATTTGGAATTTAAGATAGGAAAAGTAAATCATTATCAAAATTAAGGTCACACATTCTACTTTAAATCTTCATGTTAACATTTCTATGTTTTTTCTAAATCATGTTTATTTCAGCATCCATTTTCTTTACTTCTAACCTTCCAGCTTTCTTTCATGTTTTCCCTCAGCACAATGAGTGGGGTTACAAGTGAAATGGTGCATGCACATCTATGTGCATGTGTGTATTTATTTCAGAGAGGTGTATACAGACATATATACACATATACATATTCTTAAACTTGAACAACATTTGTTGATTCAGCAGAGTATTTCTATACATTTCTTTAATTCCTCACAACATTCAAGTGAAGTTAGAATTGATCATCTGATATTTCCTTCTGAAAGATAAAACTGAGGCTCAGGGCATTTCCATTATTAACAATAACTTTACAAAGAAATTAGAATTTATTGTGCTGCTAAGTTGCTTCAGTCATGTCCAACTCTGTGCGACCCCACAGACGGCAGCCCATTGGGCTCCATCATCCCTGGGATTCTCCAGGCAAGAACACTGGAGTGGGGTGCCATTTCCTTCTCCAATGCATGAAAGTGAAAAGTGAAAGTGAAGTCACTCAGTCGTGNCTCTTTTGTTTGGTTTGGTGGGCATTTATCCTGTTCCTTTACCTGCTGGGTATTCCTCTGTCTCTTCATTTTAAAGGAAATAGAGAAAGCTTCTCACATAGGCATCAGAAGGGGGCAGAAAGAGTACCCCCTTTGTGAATGAGAAACATTTAATTTTTTCTTTGTTTTTATGTTTGTATTTATATTTGTGGTTTTCACTCAAGGGATTGCTAATAATGTACAAAAAAACTGTAACTTGAAATATACATTATGAAAACTGAGAGGGGAAATTGATTTTCAAGAGAATGTTGTCCAAATTGCTTACTTTACAAATGAGGCTATCGAGACATGGACTAAGAGGTAGAATTCATTCACAAAAGCAGGAAGAAGGCTGGGGCACAATACCTTCTAATTTCCATCCAATCAGTATTTTTCATAAAAACTTCATTTTTGACCATTAATAATTATTCCCACACTACAGGGATACTTGGAAAGGCACATTTTTGTCCAGCTTTTTTTTTTTCTTCCTCTTTCCAGTTATGTTCATATACAAATAAGTTTCTTTTTCTATTTTGGAAGTCATAATCAGCTCTTGAGGTTGTCTCCTCTTTCAGTTTGATTTGTGGTATTGGTATTTTGGATATAAATCAAATAAGATAAATTGAATGAAAACACTGAACTTGTTTTGCAAAGTGAGTTGCTGAGTCAACAAAGTAACTTAATTCTCTCCAATATGGATCTATTGCCTTATATGGTTGCTGTCAAGTGAATTAGCCTTTGCTTTTTGGCTTTTTGGTTATCTTACCAGCTCTTTATTTTCTATNAAAACACTGAACTTGTTTTGCAAAGTGAGTTGCTGAGTCAACAAAGTAACTTAATTCTCTCCAATATGGATCTATTGCCTTATATGGTTGCTGTCAAGTGAATTAGCCTTTGCTTTTTGGCTTTTTGGTTATCTTACCAGCTCTTTATTTTCTATTATGTGATTGAAGATTGAAGAAAATAAGTCCTGATATTATTCATTTATAGAACATGGTCAATGAGAGCTGGATGTATTGGGGTTAGAGTAAAGCATCCTTTCACAAAGTGATGAAATAGATTGTGTCTTCTGTAGATAAACTACATTAAAAAAATTAGCTTTCAATAGTTGGGGATTTGATATTGCCTCTGATAATACCAAATTAAATAATACTGGACAAAACTTGTAGCTAAAGTAAACTTTAAATAGCACATAGTAATTAAAATATCAAATAAATCATACAAGCAATACTAGATAAATAATAATATAAAATAAAAATATAGTAATAATTGCCAAATTTAGACCCAGAAGATATCAGTCCATTATTTAACCCCTTTAAGAGATTCTTTTTGCTCTGGTCCTATTGGAGATTTCAGGTCAACTGGTATTTTGAGTTTAAAGGACACTAGCACAGAGGGGAAGGCTTTAAGTATGGTGGCATGGTAGATTACCTCGGTTTTATTTGGACTCTCATAGGAAGAATGAGACAGAAGTAAACTAAGTCTTGTATAGACTTCAGACCAGGTTACCAATGGTCAGAGAAATTTCGATTATAAAATTGAATTGAGATGATCTAGAAATTATTGTGACCTAGGTACCTTGTAAAATCATGACATCATTTCTGGAGGATTTTAATATCATCTTTATTCTCAAATTGTTTATATAAATAATTTTTCACATATGGTATCCAAAAATATAATAATAAAATAACCAGGTTGTGAGTAGACAAGATCTCATGATTAAGAACTACCTGAAATAAGAGAAAATGTAAAGAAATCTACTATGACTCCAGATATTGAGTTATCAGACACAGACTGTAATTGTAATTTTCACATTCTAGGAGATAAATGACAAGATTCAAACTTATAGCAGGGACTAAAATATTAAAAGTGATCTAGCAAATTAACAAAAAACAGAAATTTAAAAAATAACTGAAAAATACGAGTAAAGTATATTTACTTTATTTTATATAAAAATAGAATTAAGTGGCTCAGTTTAACTTCTGAGGAGAGCATCAACTTGAAAAATAAATGAATGAAACACAGAGGTGAAAAACACAGAGAATGTAGGAGCACAGAACATAAAGGAGGAAGATCCAAGATAGTTAGAGTCTCAAAAGGAGAGGAAATAAAAACTGTGAAGGAAGAAATACTGGGTTGTGAATAAGAATTTCCCTAATCTAAGGAAAAATTTCTGTCCAATAAATCCCTAGGAGTATAAAAACAAATGAATAAATAATTCCCATCTGTAGTATCACAATAAAATAAAAAATACCAAGTATCTTATTAAGTAGCTAATGAAAAAAATCATGTGACTTTTGGAAGAAGCAAAACTTAGATTACTGTGGACTTTTCAAAAGAAATAATGAGCACTAATGAGAGTGTAGCTTCAATGCGTTGAGAGAAAATAAACCGTAAGCATCAATTTTATATTCATTAAAATAAACTTTATGTATAGAACTGAAATAAATGTATGTTTACCAAAATCTATCTGAAATACTTTGTCACCAGCATGTTTATATTAAAAAATATTTTTCAGGTATGTAAAAAAGTTTCTAAGTGGAACTCTGGAGGTCCAGGAAGAAGTAAAGATTAATATTTTGCCTTCTTATTTGGTTCATGATTCACATATTCCAATTAATACTTGAAGTATTAACTATCTTATTTGGATACATAGTAAACATGTTGTTTATTGATCTCATAGAATGTGCTCTATTATCTAAAAAACAATTAGCAAATTTAAACGACAGTGTATTTATCATTCAAAAAATCAATGTATATTTCTTATAAAAAATAGATAACATGTCAAATTTGTATGGATAGTTGTATAACAATTATTTCAGCAGTTTTTACTTTGCCAGAGTATCACACGTTCTTTAAAATTTTTTGAAAAGTATTTGAATGACCAAAAATATGTTTAATCATTTTATGAAATTTAGATTCTATACTTTGGGTCTTCAAAGGGTAACATGAATTATGCCTGTATAGTTAAAGTGATAATAGATACAAATATTGGATTGGCCCTTAAGATGTTACAGAAAAATCCAAATAAACTGTTTGGCCACCTGATATTATCTGAGGAAATGGGAATCATTTTTCATTTTAAAACAATTATTTATTTTAATTTTCTTGCTGCTCAGGCTTTTCTCTAGTTGCCGTGAACAAGGGCTATGGTCTAGTTGCAGTGGGTAGGCTTCTTGCAGTGGCTTCACTTGTTGCAGAGCATGGGCTCTAGAGCACGCAAGCTTCAGTAATTGCAGCTCATGGGTTCCATAGTTGTGGCTTTCAGGCTCTAAAGCACTGGCTCAGTAGGGCATAGGCCTAGTTGCTTTGGGGCATGTGGGATCATCCCATGCCACAGATAGAGCTCATGTCTCCTGCACTGGCAGGTGGATCCTTTACCACTGAGCTACCAAGGAAGCCCCGTTTTTCATTTTTGAGTAGCCTAAGGAATGGAAGTTTATAAGCTAGAATAAACTGATCAATCTGAACAAATAAAAATCAAGTAATTTCGGAGATTCAGATTTTAGCTGAATTAAAAATATAAAAAAGCGTTTAACCTGATTGTTGTTGCCCATTGAGTAAATGCAGCAAAGTAAACATATGTCATATTTTAATTTTTTTAATCACATGTCTCTCTTTCTCTGTGGCTATAGCCTTTAAATGACTACTTTAGAATGAATTGATTGAAAATATGAATACCCCAAATGAAAGTCAATTTGTCCCTTAGGTCAAACATATGTTAAGGATGAAAAATAATATTTAGAAGCCATCATTGGTTATTTAGTTGATGGAAATAAATAGACACACACAATTTATGTATATATATTTGAGACATGCCAACATTTGTTTGTTGTTTATATAAAATATAGTCTTAATTAGGAAACCTGTATTTTATGTGGTAATTCTATTATTCAGTCTTATGAAATCCCTGGAACTGATTTGATAAAGCCTACCACTAACGATTAGCAGCCTCTAGACAACTACATCTAATTTGACTGAAGTAAAATTGCATTTGCCCAGAACTTTTTGTATTTCTGCAGAGACATCAGAACATTTGGGATAGATGTACTGACTCTGATTTCATTTGTCTAAGTAGATAAATCTTTGGTATTGAACTTGTCTCCATCAGCATGGCAGTATTTCTCCCTAATTTAATTTTCAGCCCCCCTCCCACTCCTAAGGAAAATAAACATTTAAACACAATAAATATGAAGGTAATCCAGGTCATTCTGTTTTATTAAGGACTTCCAGGTCAAATTTTAGCAAAAGTATGTCCCTCAACTGATCATTTTCTCTCTTCCCTAAGTCATTAATTTGATTTAACTTCTGGAGACACAGAAGAATTGGAGAAGGAAATGACCTCTTATGTGAGAATACACTGACAGCATTATTTTATTTGCTGCATTTTTCCTTTACTAATACTATAATTTTGTTGTTGTTTTTCATTTTCATAAAATAGCTTAATAGCGTCTAATAAGGGAAGGAAATGGCAACCTACTCCAGTATTCTTGCCTAGAGAATCCTGTGGACAGAGGAGCCTGGTGGGCTGCTGTCCACAGTTTTGCATAGGGTCAGATACAACTCAAGTGACTTAGCATGTATGCATGCATTTAAGAAGGAAATGGCAACCCACTCCAGTATTCTTGCCTGGAGAATCCCAGGGACGGAGGAGCCTGGAGGACTGCTGTCTGTGGGGTCACACAGAGTCAGACACGACTGAAGTGACTTAGCAGCAGCAGCAACAGAGTCTAATAAAGAGACATCACTGAAAAGGATCAAGAATTATAGGCCGCATGTAACTGACCACCCAATTACTTTGTTATTACCATTTGCCTCAAGTCAGTACTATTAATAACATCTGAAAAAAAAAAATCAGATGTTAGTAATTGGAATTTTTGACTTAATTAAAGTCAACACTGTCTTATGAACCAAAGCTTACACATTTAGGTTGTGGATTTCCACAGTTCCACTGGCTGGGACTAGAATTAAATAGTTGTTACTCTTTAGGTGCATTTTCTTAATAATCATTATAATGACTGAAGAAAGAAACTGAAGAGTGATGACGATGCTTTATTTTGGTGTCGAATACTCACACTGCCATGTTGGATATTAACACCAATAAGAGTTTATTGAGTACTGTAGGGGGCACTAGTCATAGAGAATCCATCTGCAGTGCAGGAGACACAGGAGATGTGGGTTTGATCTCTGGGTTGGGAAGATCCCCTGGAGTAACCACTCCAGTATTCTTGCCTGGGGAATCCCATGGACAGATGAACCTGACAGACTGGAGTCTATGAGGTTGCAAAGAGTCAAAAAGCACTGAGAGGCTAAGCTAAGCTAAGCACTTAAAATATATTTTCTATATCATGATTAAAGCAGTAGAAAGTTAGGGA
This sequence comes from Neotragus pygmaeus, assembly GCA_006410875.1. Lineage (NCBI taxonomy): Eukaryota > Metazoa > Chordata > Mammalia > Artiodactyla > Bovidae > Neotragus > Neotragus pygmaeus. The sequence goes on from SJYV01019847.1 coordinate 152,121, forward strand.
TTATTACCTATGATTTTACTAATGAGGAAGGGAGACTTTGCAAAGCTAAGCATCTCAGCCAAATTCATAACTGTAATTTAATGCCCTAAGTCACCTTCTAACTAAAGAATTACTCATGTTAATATAAGTTAACTGGATCAAGTCACTATTAGTACTGGTGCTCCTGGCTTCTATTTATGACTTTGTCGTACATTTTTCAATGCTAAATTTATAATCCTCTACATAGTTATGCAGCATTTAGGAAAATATGCATTCAAGTAAATAAAATAACACAACTAATGGCTAATAAATGTTCCCAAACAAAGGCCCTGAATAAAAATTATTACTAATTTGCATATGAATTGGTTGCATGCAAATGATTGTTCCTCAGGCACTTGAAGATCATTTGTCCTTTACAGTAGGTTAATCATCCCTTCATGTTTTTCTTATATTGCCCAGTTGACATTGTCTTCTTTAATGATTCAAAAATAACATCTCGAAAACACTGGAGCAGCCTTCCAGGGCTCTAAAGCTGCTTGTTCCTCACAGTGGGATCTTGGGCTATCTGGTGAATAACTTTCTTTGAGACTTCTGTTATCTCACTTGAAAAATGAAATAGTTTTCCTAAAGTGTTTCTATTTTTTTAAAAATACAGTTTTAGGGGAAAAAAATCAACATATAAAACAGATTAAAGACAGAATACTTTGAGGAAGATGTGGATGGGGTAGGCTTGACCTGTAGGTCCCCTGGGAGACCCCCTACATACATACATACATACACATACACACAAATGCAGTCAGAAAAATTATATCAGATGGAATTCAGTAGACAATAAAGATTTTATTTATGACTATTTCTGAAAGAGTCAAGACTATTCTAATGGTAAAGAGATTCAACTCAACTCTCCTAAAAAAGAAAGGTAGGAGAAGTTTTCATCCCTGGGCAAACTAGTAGCAAAGTTCTGGGGCACATTAGCCATTAGTGGAGAAGTTGGTCAATGTGGTCAGTCCATGAGTGTTTGCTAATTGGTGCTCATTGCAATTCATTGATAATAGGCTCCTCCCTACCCACAGCGTCTGTGAGGGGGCCCTATAGTCAGTATCTGTTTCAAAGGGGTGGCTTGCAGTTCCTTGAGTACAACAATTCCCAGGCTGAAGAAGATTTACATCTCTAAGGGACAAAGTAACTGCAAGTTTTCTAAGACAAAAGCTGTAAGATACAGATCGGGGACTTCAGTCACAGAGAAAACTGTCTAAAGTTGAGTCAAGTCCAGGGAAATCTTAAGACTGTCTTAATCAGCACACACACAAACCCCAGTACAGTGGGCAAGCATTCAGAGTTGATTTTCTCTAAGAATTCTTCCACTGCCAGCAACCTAAGAGCCTGTGAGTCCTCATCCACATTACCATAAATTTGAAGTTAATGAGTCAAAATTAATGAGTTTGTATGTCGTGTGTACTTAGACGCCTTATAATTCTATGTATAGTTATAGTGATTGATTTTTATGCATTATATAAAACTTGCAGTCTTCCTTATTTGAATTTGTAATTGATTATTCTTTTAGTTAAATTGTCTAGATGATATAAAATAAATATCATGAGCTGTTTATTGTTGATATGACCTCCTCATATTTTTGATCGCACACCCTGTGGTACCTGGATATCTTGGTCTTATTTCAGTGCTTCAGAAAAATTTAAATTCTAAGCAGTAAGAGATTCCAAATCTATGATTCCCACGTCAATTTTAATTTAGTCTCTTGGCACATCGCGTTGGTAGTATTTTCTATTACTATATAGACTCTTATATTTATGCTTTAATATATATTTGCCTTACAGCCAAGTTATGATTCCTTTGAGGACCATAGCTTTACATTTCATGATGCTTGTTTCAAAATTCTCAGTCATAAAATTGCATTAATATATTTTCTGTTGCTCTTTCCTCCCTTTGTTTTAAAGAATATGTAATGATTATGTGTTCGTCTTTTCCTTCTGCATACCAAAATGTATTCCAGAATGTGAATCAGGGTTATATTTGAAATTCTCACCTTTATAAATAAATGAATGTGATTAATCCTGAGCGACATAAGGGCCAATGTGCAAGAATAATTTTACATAGGTCACACATAGGGCAACACTTTCATTCACTCAGAAAATCTGTTGTCAAAGCAAATATTGAGAGGGAAAAAGTCCTTCCATTTGAAGAGCTGCTGTGTAGGTGAAGTATTGTAAATGATCAAAACCAATGCAAGGAAGTGGTGATAAAAGGTTATATGCAGAGGCGTGATTTAAACCATGTGTCTCCAACTTTAATGTGTCCTTATATCCTTTTGAAATCTTGTTAAAATGCAACTCCTGATTCATTTATTCTGGGTGGGGCCTGAGACCCTTTCTTGGTAATAGAACAGAGCAGATACACTGAAATTTACTACAGCCCCTCAAAGTCCTTGGTTTCTCACAGCTGGCTATCTACACTCATTTATCTATCTGGGTCTGCTTTTTAGAATTTGACATCACCAAGAGGATTTCTAGATAGTTAATCTACATTCTACCATCATGTCGGTTGTCAACCTATCTGCCTCCCCTTACTCTGATTGGTGTGGTTCTTTTGCTCTTTCTCATAGTTCTACCTTTTCTCTCATTCATGAACAGTCACTTTACACTCTCCCACCTCTAAAGATACATCTGACTCTGATTTTTCTATCCCATCTGCAAGGGGCTATATCTCTTTTTTTCATTCATTTTTATTTTTTAAATTATGAAAGCATAGCACATTTACAGGAGACTTGGAAAATACAGAAGAAAGTTACATATAGTCCCACTATATATTACTATTATATTTTATATATTTTAATTTGTTAAGTGGATTAAGAGTTCTAGTTGGAGTTTCAACATCAAACTCTCAAAAATTAATGTAATGCATAGACAGAAAAGTAGAAGGATATAGTAGACCTGAAAAACACTATCAACCAAGTCAACATAATTTAGATTTATACAACTTCCACACAACAACAGGATACAAATCCTATTCAGGTTCAGGACTATGTCTCTTTTACAAACTCTCTTAGGAACTTAGCCCTTTGCATACTGACCAAAGTGACCTTGACTCTCCCCTCAGCTTGTCTGAAATTTAGACAGACTTTTCCTGACCATAGCCCCTGATCTCCCTTTTCTTAGAACTTTTCTTTAGAAAACTTGAAATTGTAAATTCTTTCTCTGCTCATTTAAGATAGGAGATGATGTTCTATAACCCAGGAATGTCTTTCTCTAGAAATTGGGAACCATCCCAGGACCCCTGACTGCCATTTTCTCTTGGATGGAAGGAACCTAACTTCTATAAGCACCAGTTAACAAATGCCAGTGACCTCTCATGTTAAAAGGTAGCACTCCTGTGAATATTTTGCAGTCTTGCTTTTTCCCCTCCTGACTTCATCTTGGCCCCCTCCTCATGATGTAGATGGTGAAAGGAGAGAAATTGCCAGTAAACAAAATCTGTGAATTCTGGTGTCAAAAAAAAAAAAAAAAAAAAAACACAACTTAAAAATTGAGAATAATGTTTTACTCCTAAAGAGTTACGTCCAGGAGACTCTCTTAGATAGCTGTGAGGGACTGTTCTGAAGAGGAAAGGAAGGACCCAGGATAAACAGGAGTTTTGGGGAAAAAACAAAACAAACAAGCAAAAACTCAGATAATCAGAACATCAAAAGACTGTGTGTGTTTGTTGTTCAGTGGTGTCTAACTCTTTATGACACCATGGACCCCTGGACTGTAGCCTGCCTGGTCCTCTGTCCACGGGATTCTCCAGGCAAGAACACTGCAGTGGGCTTTCATGCCCTTACTGTTAATTAAGGAAAACCAGAAGCTTTCTTTGTGGTTCAGTGGCAAAGAATCCACCTTCCAAGGCAGGAGACATGGGTTAGATTCCTGGGTTGGGAAGATCCCCTGGAGAAGATCCCCACTCCAGTATTCTTGCCTGGAGAATTCCATGGACAGAGGAGCCTGACAGACTATAGTCCATGGGTTGCAGAGTTGGACATGATTGAGTGATTAACCAACAAAAAAAAATCAAACATCTCAACTTAATGAATTTAGTGCTTTTCTGTGTATGGGAAGAAGCAAAAGTATGGTTTTACTGAAATCATTCCACTGATATGCACCTTAACTATCTAAGGCCAGTAGTATCCTGTTTTTCTCCTTCTTAAATCCCCTAATGATTAAAATAATGATTCCTATATCTTAACATTTAATATAACCTTTCTTATTGTTAGAATTATATTTTGTATGGTAATATCTGATGTAGTAAAGCTATATTTCCCTGACTGTCTGCTCTTTCTTCAGATCTATGTGAATTTACTTAAGTTAAAATAGAGTAAGTTAATTTTCTTATAAAATTCAACTTTGTGAATATATTTATCAGCTAGCTAGCTATTCCATTAGTGTTCCAAGGTGGAGTGCCATTGGGAGGAATCTATTCTGATGGGAGGAATGTTGTAATCACAGTTATTGTTTAGAATTGCTGGCATAGAGTGATAATAAAAAGCAAACTTTAATTTTATTAATATTTCCAAATTGTCTACAGTCAATATACTCTCTTATTGACTGTATCCAGAATGGAGCACTCCCATTGCCCTCCACTTCATTCCACAGATAATCTATGACATCATTCATCTTTCCAACTCCATTAATACTCAAAACATGTTATCAGACATTAATTTTTCTGGATAATCAATTTGGAGATTCATTTTTAGTTTTGTTTTTGTTCTATATATAACTTTGCCTTTAAAATGATCTCTACCATATTTCCAATAAAATAAAATTGTGATTTTATTTTTTTAATAAAGGAAATTAAATACCATATTTTCAAGTGTCACAAATGGGAATTGATGGGGTATTTTCTTTGATGAACATTCAATTAAAATAAGCTCTACTTTGATCTATTACTGCGTGCAACTACATGACCTTGGTTTATTAAAAAGATACATGTTGGAAAAAAATTTATTCTTCCTCATATACTTTGATTATGCATACCATCTTTCACTATTTTAGAAGTATACCTTGATGCTGGGAGGGGTTAGGGGCAGGAGGAGAAGGGGACGACAGAGGATGGGATGGCTGGATGGCATCACTGACTCGATGAACGTGAGTCTGAGTGAACTCTGGGAGCTGGTGACAGACAGGGAGGCCTGGCATGCTGCGATTCATGGGGTCGCAAAGAGTCGGACACGACTGAGCGACTGAACTGAACTGAACTGATACTTAGGGAAGCTACATTTGTTTTGGGACTTCTCTGGTGCTCCAGTGGTTAAGAGTGATAATAAGTATACTTATAGAAGTTACATTTATTAAGAATGCTATTTATTATTGCCTTCTAGTGTAGGGGTACAGGTTTGATCCCTGGTTGGGCAAATAAGATCCCACATGCCTTGTGGCCAATAAAAGAAAACATAGACAATAGACGGAATATTGTTAACAAATTCAATAAAGGCTTTGAAAATGGTCCACATTAAAAAAAAAGTTTCATTTGTGTCTATCTGATCTCTAAAGTGGAGTGTATTTATGACACAGTACAGTAAAGCTACTAAGATCTGAGAGAAAAATGTTTCTATTTATACTCTGTCATTTCTGAATTTCTACTTTGGAGTATGCCTTGAAATGTTAACTCCATATTAATGCAGAAATATGTGTGTGTGTGTGTGTGTGTGTGTGTGTGTGTGTGTGTGTGTATACATGTATGTGTATATAAGCATAAGCAAAATGAGTCGTGTGCACATGCATGTATGCATGCATCTATGTATCTAAACATAGACTGGANTATATATATATATATATATAGTATGAGATATAGCCTGACAGATTTTTGTGGCCAGTTGCCTAAAATTGAATATGAACTGGTATATATCCTTGAGTCAAGAATGCTATCAACTTGACAGTATTGTAGCTTAGATCTTAGGCTGGAGTTGTGTGAACTTGAGTTTAAAATATGACTCTGGTCCTTCCTAACTCTGACCTTAAAAATGTTACTCATTTAAACAAGGTGAAAGTCACTCAGTCATGTCTGACTCTTTGCGACCCCATGGACTGTAGTCCATGGAATTCTCCAGGCCAGAATACTAGTATGGGTAGCCTTTCCCTTCTCCAGAGGATCTTCCCAACCCTGGGATCGAACCCAGGTCTCCCTCATTGCAGACAGATTCTTGACCAGCTAAACCACAAGAGAAGCACTCATTTAACTAGGTATCTTCCTAAAAGGGTTGTTCTCAGGATTTCAGGATTGCTTTTTCTATAGGTTGAATTATATTTGCAGATTCACAGTGCCCTCCCTGTGCTCCACATACTGGAATGTGGGCAGAAGTGACCATGGTCTCTTCTGGGCAAAAATCTTCGTAGACTAGATGCTTTGTCTGTATTCCTGCTATTCACCTTAAGAAAAACATGGTCCAGGTAGCATTTGGTCCAAGTAAAATGAGAGTTATATAGAGCAGACCTAAACCCAATCTTCAGCCTTGAGACTGGAACATAAAATACAGCTTATACCTGCTGAGTAGCTGACAACTCACAAACCTGTGTGTCAGAGTCAAATAGTTCTTGTTGTAAGTCAGTGAGTTTTAGTGCTGTTTAGTATGTAACCACATTGCAGTGACAGCTGACCAATGCACTTTTAAAATGCATATATGTATGTGACATAGTCCCTGATACATGCTAAGGGCTCGATAAATATTAACGATAAAATTTTTAATGAATATTCTCTATTTCTAGTTTATAGTGATAAATGCAACTTAAAATCAGGAAATAACCCATTCTTTAATTAATTCTTTAATTAAAGAATTTCTTAAATTCTTTAATTTAATTCTTTAATTCTTTAATCATGAATATGATTTCAGAATATTTTTTTCAACCTCATTTCTGTTCCTTGTAGTTGATAAAATATAAATATAGTCATCGCTTTGAGATAAACTTGAGTTCACTTCTGTGATTTGTGACTTTGCACATTTGGTCATTCAGCTAATTATAGACAATTTACTGTGTTTCTTTGGCTGTTGGACTTTTAGCTTCTCTTATATAAAAGGGGAGGTTAAACACTTTTTATGTCATAATGAGATTTATCATAAAGTAAATAAAGAACAGCACAGATTTTGGCACATGAAAAATGTTGAGATTGTTGTAGTGCTGTTATTTTTAGGCAACCCATTAACATGTTGTGTTTGTGAGCCATTTGATATGTTTGCTAAAAGATAAGTCACCTTTATGTTCACCATCGGGCTAAAATTGTCCCTTATTTTTCTTGTGTCAGGTTTAATTTGTAACAGGTTACCAAAGAGATACTTTGTTAATGTCTTATTATCTCTCTATTTTCTTGAAAACAGAATGACCAAAATTTAGGACAATTCATTTTCATAAAAAAAAAATTTGAAATTCAGTTGATCCCATAGGAGCATGAATTTTGGAATCAGAGATTGGAGGCTTCAGTGTCTAACATATGTAACATCTTGGTTTTAGTTCCATGTTGAATGATGGCAGGCAGGGTTTCTCACTTAAATCTCCATATGCCAAGTCTTGTATTCATTCATGCATAGTTGGAAACTAGACTTTATTGGTTCATTCAAGAAAAAGAATCTCAAAGGACAGACTCATTATAGCTTAATCCACATGAGACAGGTTGTGACAGAGGTTATTTATCTGCTTAATTGTCTTGTCTTCTCTCCCTGGGAACACAGGAAGGCTATTTGCCAAGATTCCCTTTGATTAATTTTGGTCCCATGTGCTTAGTTTCTGATCAGTATTATCTGGAGGTAAGCAATGTATATTATCCCCATAAGTGGTTCATATAATGTCACGCACAAATGTCCGTCAGTTCAGTTCAGTTCAGTTGCTCAGTCGTGTCCAACTCTTTGCAACCCCATGAACCGCAGCACGCCAGGCTCCCTGTCCATCACCAGCTCCTGGAGCTTACCTAAACTCATGTCCATTGAGCTGGTGATGCCATCCAACCATCTCATCCTCTGTCGTCCCCTTCTCCTCCTGCCTTCAATCTTTCCCAACATCAGGGTCTTTTCAAATGAGTCAGATCTTTGCATCAGGTGGCCAAAATACTGGAGTTTCAGCTTTAACAGCCCTTCCAATGAACACCCAGGACCGACTTCCCCTAGGATGGACTGGTTGGATCTCCTTGCAGTCCGAGGGACTCTCAAGAGTCTCCTCCAACAACATAAATTCTTCTGTGCTCAGCCCTCTTTATAGTCCAACTCTCACATCCATACATGACCACTGGAAAAACCATAGCCTTGACTAGACGGACCTTAGTTGGAAAAGTAATGTCTCTGCTTTTTATTATACTGTCTAGGTCAGTCATAGTTCTTCCTAGGAGCAAGCATCTTTTAATTTCATGGCTACAGTCACCATCTGCAGTGATTTTGGAGCCAAAGGAGAGTGAAAAACCTGTTTCATAAGGTTTCTGTCTTTTTTTTTCTTTTTTTAAATTTTATTTTACTTTTTTTCATTGTATTTTTTAAAAATATAAATTTATTTATTTTAATTGGAGGTTAATTACTTTACAATATTGTATTGGTTTTGCCATACATCTACATGAATCTGTCACAGAAATACACGTGTTCCCCATCCTGAACCCCCCTCCCAACTCCCTCCCCATACCATCCCTCTGGGTCATTTCAGTGCACNGGGTGGGTGAGGAGGTGGGAGGGAGACACAAGAGGGTGGGGAATTATTTATATATATATGAGCTGCTCAGTTCTGAAATGAACAAGAAATAAACCTTTCTTGTTTTAGGCCACTGAGATTTGCATTGGTATATAAAGTTGGTGGCATTAGTAACCCTAGCTAATTCTGTGCTATATTGATCAGGATGTATATTTGTCTCTAATCCAGATATCTTTCTGTCTAGGGGTATAATACTTTGATTTCCTATTCAGACCATACCCAGTCTTATGTATAATTTGACAGGGGGTCAAAACATGAGTGAGGGGATTGGGTGAGGAAGAACTCAGAATTAAAGGCAGGAATATTAGGGGTCAACATCTGACCTAAGTACCCAGATAAAATACTGATATATCTCTATTGTAAAGAAAGATCTGCTTCTCAGCTGACTCTGGTAAATTCCATTTTTGAACATAGTCAATTAGGTCCCCCGGTGGCTCAGATGGTAAAGAATCTACCTGCAATGCAGGAGACCTGGGTTCTATCCCTGGTCAGGAAGTTCCCTTGGAGAAGAGAATGGCTGCTCACTCCAATATTCTTGCCTAGAGAATTCCATGGGCAGAGGAGCTTTATGGGCTATAGTCCATGGGGGTGGCAAAGCATGGGACTTGACTGAATGACTAACACTTTCACTTTCAACATGAGCTAATGATGTTTGTCTTTTGAGCCATAGGCTTGTCAGTTTGCTGTGCATTTTTATTTATTTTTGGTGATGACCTTTCTTTAGTATAAAATTAATAAAGCATTCTGCATGAAGGCCAGAAAATCCAAGTGCATTTTATTACATCCCCAAAATATGAAGGTATGTGTTTCTTCACATTCTTTAGCAAATCACAGATGTCAAAGACTGTACCTTCACATTAAACTTGACCTTTCTCCCACATTCACTACCTAATGGTCTCAACTTTACTACTGTAGCTCTATCTATCATACTAAGAACAAACTGGAGGAAAAAACAGCATAAAAACAAGATAGAGATAGAAGATTGGCCAGATATGGCTTTAAATTCATTGGCCAGAAATAAGTCACCTGGCTGAAAACCTAGAAAAAAAAGTTTGTTTTTGTTCATTGTTTTTAGATATTCCAGCCTGCATTATATAGAGAGATGAGGGATAAAGAAGATAGAATATTTAGTGACTCAGCTTATATCATCTACTAGAATGTTCTAGAATTATTCTTTCTGTAGACTTAAACCAGTTGTCCCCAACTTTTTGGCGCCAGAGACATGTTTCATGGAAGACAGTTTTTCCATGGACCAAGGGTGAGGGTGGTTTGGGGATGATTCAAGCACATTACATTTATTATACACTTTATTTGTATTATTATTATTGCATTATTGTATTATTATTGATATATAATTAAATAATTATACAACTCACCATGATGCAGTATCAGTGGGAGCCCTGAACTTGTTTTCCTGCAGCTAGGCTTTCCTATCTGGGGGTGATGGGAGAACTATGGGGACTGACTATAAATACAGATGAAGTTTTGCTTGCTTGTTTCCCACTGCTTACCTCCTGCTGTGTGGCCTTGGTTGGGGAAGGTTGGAGACTCTTAGCCTAAAGGGCATTCTGCCTGTTTTATTATACATTGATTTAAGTAGTCCAACTCCTATAAAGATAATGCTTTTATCAAATTAAAACAACCTAATGTTATTTGAGCTAAGGTATTTAAACTTTGACAGTTGAAGAAGAAGTTGCATTGTATGGAGTGGAATATGGCCAGAACTATGAAATATGAAGAGAAGAAAGTCTGCTTCAGGAAATTTCCATGGGCAGAGGCTAGGAAGAAGAGTTAATTTGGGATTCAAATGACTTTAAGAATATCAAGCTGGAGGGCTAGATTAAATAGGTAATATCCAGAGAACCAGAAGACATATTTCCAAGTTTGCAGACATATAGGTAGCATTCCCACATACATAACTTTTTTTGAAATAGTATGATGTGAAAGATCCAGAGTAAGTAAAATACTAACTAGTACCTACTTGTTGTTGTTCAGTCTCTCAGTCGTGACTGACTCTCTGTGACCCTATGGACTTCAGCATGCTAGGCTCATCTCCCAGACCTACCTAGACCAAACTCATGTCCATTGAGTTGGTGATGCCATCCTACCATTTTGTCCTCTGCCATCCCCTTCTCCTGCCTTAAATCTTTCCCAGAATCAAAGTTTTTTCCAATGAATTGGCTCTTCGCATCTGGTGGCCAAAGTGTTGGAGCTTCAGCATCAGTCCTTCCAATGAATATTCAGGACTGATTTCTTTTAGGATTGACTGGTTTGATTGTATTGGTTATATTTTTAAAAATGCTGGGTAAATATTCATTCTTTCCACTCTCCCTTGTTCTTCCCAGAAGAAAAAAGACCNTGGAGCTTCAGCATCAGTCCTTCCAATGAATATTCAGGACTGATTTCTTTTAGGATTGACTGGTTTGATTGTATTGGTTATATTTTTAAAAATGCTGGGTAAATATTCATTCTTTCCACTCTCCCTTGTTCTTCCCAGAAGAAAAAAGACCATTGCTATACCTACCACCTCATGTGGTGAAAGCCAGGGTTTGGGAGATAGAAATGGGTTAAAAAACCAAAATCTCAACAATAAATTGAGTAACTTGGGTTTTTGTCTAATCTCTCCAAACTATGAAATGTGACCAATAATGCTTTTTTTGTGTGTCATTGCTATGAGCATTAAATGCAAAAATTATTTAAAAGTAGTCCATTCATTCACAAATAATTTTATAGATTCAATAAACAGTGAGTATATGCTTTTGAACTGTGGTGTTGGAGAAGATTCTTGCAATCCAACCAGTCCATTCTAAAGGAGATCAGTCCTGGGTGTTCATTGGAAGGACTGATGTTGAGGCTGAAACTCCAATACTTTGGCCACCTCATGCAAAGAGTTGACTCACTGGAAAAGACCCTGATGCTGGGAGGGATTGAGAGCAGGAGGAGAAGGGGATGACAGAGAATGACATGGCTGGATGTCATCACCAACTCGATGCACATGAATCTGGGTGAACTCTGGGAGCTGGTGATGGACAGGGAGGCCTGGCGTGCTGTGATTTATGAGGTCGCAAAGAGCAACTGAGCAACTGAACTGATGATAGGAATGCTGATTTTGAGCAGAATAAAAATTATAACATAAGGAAGTGGCACTAATGGTAAACAATCTACCCTCCAATGCAGGAGATGCAAGAAATGTCAATTTGATCCCGGGGTCAGGAAGATCCCCTAGGGTAGGAAATGGCAACCCACTCCAGTGTTCTCTGGAAAATTTCTTGGACAGAGGCTCCTGGTGGGCTAGAGTCCATGAGAAGGCAAAGAGTTGGACATGACTAAGCGACTGAGTACATAAATGCAGTTGGAGCTTTCCTTTTAAATTCCCCTAAAGGATATTTCTATGAGTTTAGATCTAGATTGTGTATTTACATAGTATTCCAGGTTCTAAGACAATTACTTATAACTCATAGTGTCTTCAAAGTCTCTAGTAAAATAGACTTACCCTCCCTCCTATGATGAAGAACCAGGAAAGCACTGGGAGAACCACTTACCTCCAAATTTCAAGCACCCAGTTTACACAGAAATATGTTAAGGTCTATTTTTAAAAGTCTACCTGTCCTTAAATAAATGTGTTTCATGTATTTGTTTAAACTCTGTGTTCATCTTTTATTTTCAATATTTTCTCACTGTCCATAATAATATTTTATACAATGGATTATTTAAAATCTCTGTGAAATTTGCCTGGAGGCAAGCTTGCCGTTCAAGAATAATTAAAGTGACAGTTTAAGAGCAACTTATGCAAGCGAGATATGTACAGTGGGTTTATTGTCACTCTCATCTCTGTACTCTATAAAAAGAAAGTGATTCAACTTAATTTTTCATCAAGTAGCATCTTCCCAGGAGGCATTATGGAAAAGTGGGGTATGAAAGAATATATCAACTTTCACAAAGTGATGACATGAATAGCAAACAGTATTCATATTTGTATGTGTGTGAGTACCTGTGCAAAAAAGAATGGACATAGCTCAATTTTACTTCCTCTTTGACATAATTTGAAAAAAAATCACATGGCCTGTCTTAACTGCAAAAGAGTATATTTGTTAAATAAGCTTTTTTTCTATTTATACTAAGAACATTCTTAAATCTCTTGAAGATTATAATCTTTAATTTTGTTTACAATTTGATGATTAGACTGATTTAAATCCTTCTTTAAAAGCTAGTCCTGTAGTCTCATCCTCAGATATTTCAGTTTTTCTAAAATTTTGTTCTGGGTGAGTTAATATTCAGGTAAATGATATACTTTACACATTTTCTGTATGGAGATTTTTAAATGAAAATAAATTATACTTCTCCTGAAAACATTGGGAGAATGTTTTATTTCAGTCGAAAGATCATGACCTTATTTGTTGTTAATCTGAACACTTCAGTATGATAATCTTCATGATGGTCAGTCTTGATCATGGACAGATGTTTTGTAAGAATTTATTTTTTCCTTCTATACTTTTTATACATTCAGGAACTTGGGTGTAAATGTAGTATCATTCAAAAACTATGACTTTCATAGAAATGACATCTTTTTTGGGTATTAGTTATAGAAGGTTTTGTAGGTCTTCATAGAACCATTCAGCTTCAGCTTCTTCAGCATTACAGGTTGGGCATAGACATGGATTACTGTGATGTTGAATGGTTTGCCTTCAAAACTAACAGAGATCATTCTGTCGTTTTTGAGAGTGCATCCAAGTACTGCATTTCAAACTCTTTTGTTGACTGTGATGGCTACTCCATTTCTTCTAAGGGATTCTTGCCCACAGTAGTAGATATAAGGGTCATCTGAGTTAAATTCATCCATTCCAGTCTATTTTAGTTCACTGATTCCTAAAATGTCAATGTTCACTCTTGGCATCTGCTGTTTGACCACTTCCAATTTACCTTTATTCATGGACCTAACATTCCAGGATCCTATGCAATGTTGCTCTTTACAGCATTGGACTTTACTTCCATCACCAGTCACATCCACAACTGGGTGTTGTTTTTGCTTTGGCTCCATCCCTTCATTCTTTCTGGAGTTATTTCTCCACTGATCTCCAGTAGCATATTGGGCGCCTACTGAGCAGGGGAGTTCATCTTTCACTGTGCTATGTTTTTGCATTTTCATACTGTTCATGGGGTTCTCAAGGCAAGAGAAATGGTTTGCTATTCCCTTCTCCAGTGGACCACATTTTGTCAGAACTCTCCACCATGACATGTCCATTTTGGGTGGCCCTACATGGCTTGGCTCATAGTTTCATTGAGTTAGACATGGCTGTGGTCTTTTATCATTTATTAATTTCTATAGTGCCTACTCTGTATCATACATAATACTAAGTAGTTTACTCATAATCACACATTGAATCTCAACTATATAAAGTTGATAAAATTATTACCTATAATAATAATCTCATTATTATTATTACATATGGGGAAACTAAGACAAAAATATTGTTTTTCCCATGGTTCTACAGCTGGTAATGTGGAAATCCAAACTCACTCAGGAATTATTTTTTCTAATAGCAGAATATTAATCATTAAGATACATATGCAGAAAGTATACATTTTTAAAGAGAAACAAGACCTAGTTCTTTATCTCTCCTAAAATTAAAAAAAAAAAAGATTAAAAAAAAACCACTGTCTCAAGATATTTTGGGGTATTCTCCATGCTAATATTATTTACTTATGCTGACATCCTTTCAAAAATAAATGCACCACTTTTGATAGTTTTGAGTGTCTTGACCTATGAAACACATGTGTTTCATACATGTGAATATCTAAGTACTAGGAAAGTAACTTATCTGTCTCTGGTTGCCTGTGTGCATTATCGGTTGTCAGTATCCAGGTGAATTCCTCTGGAGGAAGAGAAGACCTAGACAATTACTTTAGAACAGGAAAATTGCCTTTAAAATAGAAATAAGCTGGAAGAATATGCGAAGCCTACATATAATTAGTTTTAATAGTAAATTCAACTTATATATTTTAAACCTACAATTTTCTTGTCCTCAGAGTATCTTTATGATTGCTTTTTTTAGAGTGCTCAAAGAACAGAAAAGCAAAGTTTAAAATACAGTGTTTCATGTATTCCTGAACGGTTTTATGAAGACCTACAAGACCTTTTAGAACTAACACCCTAAAAAGATGTCCTTTTCATTATAGGCGACTGGAATGCTAAAGTAGGAAGTCAAGAAACACCTGGAGTAA
>SJYV01019847.1:170267-203074 GCA_006410875.1 Neotragus pygmaeus
TCCATTCTGAAGGAGATCAGCCCTGGGCTTTCTTTGGAAGGAATGATGCTAAAGCTGAAACTCCAGTACTTTGGCCACCTCATGTGAAGAGTTGACTCATTGGAAAAGACTCTGAAGGTGGGAGGGATTGGGGGCAGGAGGAGAAGGGGACGACCGAGGATGAGTTGGCTGGATGGCATCACAGACTCGATGGACATGAGTCTGCGTGAACTCCGAGAGATGGTGATGAACAGGGAGGCCTGGCGTGCTGCGATTCATGGGGTCGCAAAGAGTCGGACACGACTGAGCTACTCAATTGAACAGAACCTATTTTCTCAATTGTATAACTTGAAACGGTGTGAAAACTTGGGCTTTGATGAAGTTGCTTTTTTCCTGTCTCTGAGGAAGAAGGAGGCATCTCTATAACATCCAGAGAAGAATTCACTGGTTTCTCCTTCCTTATGGGTTTCCCAGGTAATGCAGTTCACCTGTCCATGCAGGAGCTGAAAGAGACTTAGGTTAGATTCCTACGCCAGGAAGATCCCCTGGAGGAGGGAATGGCAACCCTCTCCAGTGTATTGCCTGGAGAATCCCTTAGATAGAAGAACCTGGTGCGCTATAGTCCATGGCATTCCAAGGAATGGAATACAATTGAGCATGCACACACACACACACACACGCTCCCTTTCAGGAGGCTTAAGCTTGACCATTTGGGGTATAGACCTGATCTCACTGTGACATAGATTTTATTTTTACTACATTACACATTAAATAGAGTAGATATAGACTGTGTAATGTACCAAATTTCACACAGTATAAACAGGGGATTTTTATTTAGGTCAGTCTCCAAATTCTGACTTTCTCCCACTGAATCAATCTGCTTTTCTGTTTACCTTGTGTGCTTCTTAATGACAACTGTATGTGGCCTTTGGATAGGTCAACTGATAAAAGTCTTATCCTATATGGGCTTATGTCTACCTTTTGTTTTATAACATTGTACAATGTTATAGGTCATGTACTGTTATAACATTTTCACTCATCAGATAATCAAAGATGAAAAATATAATATTTTTCATCAGTCAGTGTATGAATATGAGAGCTACAAATCCTTGGCCTTCTAATGGGCTGAAATTCAGTCAAGCTGTTTTGCAATTTGGAGGTATGTATCAAGAACTTTAAAGAGTTCACACTTTGTATGAACTTCAACTTTGTAAATTCTTCTAGAAGTTTGACCTAAGTAAATGATCAAAGATATTAACCAATATTCTATACATAAAGATGTTTCATAGTCATTTTTATTATTGTGAAAAACACTGTAAATATCTGGTGTCTAGGAACTTGGGATTGGTTAAATAAAATGTATTTATGTCTTCAAAAGACTGTAGGGGAATTAGAAAATATTAATCAATTTTTTTCTTGGTGGTGAGATTATAGGTGTTTCAATCTTTTTTCTTTGTTCCATTCTATACTTTTATCTAAGGTAAACAGTTACTGTTTTAATTTATTAGTGAACAAGTTATTTTTAAGACAGAATTGGTCAAGGTTACTTCTGATTCTCCTAGATTTCTGTGTTTTGGAAATTGCTTCAGCAAATGTATTTGTTAATCTTGTTTTCAAGCATTCACACTAACACACACATACATGCATGCATACAGGCACACCATGCACACTCCAACACCCCAGTCCTGTTATTTACCCTTGCCTTCCACAATCAATAGCCAATGTATTTTTATAACTTTATACGATCATATCCAGAACTTGACTGGTCCACCCACTGGAAGAAAATATATTAGAGCATCTGTTCTGTCTTCATTGGTCTAATAGTTAACATACTAATAAGAGTTGGTAGAAATTTTATTTCTGAAGATTAGGTTAATATACATGAGAGAATATCCCAGGGTTTTTGTGTGTGCTGGTGTATGAACAGAGAATGTTGCTGTTAATTAAGTTTACAATGGAAATAGCTGTCTACTTGAAATATTTCAGCTGTATTTTTGTGCATGTGTTATAGGATAGATTTAGTTGTGTTTTGGAAGGTGATATTTTTGTTTAGTTTTTGTAGCAGGGTAATATTGAAAAGTGTTTTCTCTTTTTTCCCTATTCTCTGAAAGAGTTTGTGTAACACTGACATTATTCTTAAGATTTTTGAGAGAACCAACAGGGAATTTAACTGTATCAGCATTGTCTTCATGGAAAGTTTTATAGTATTCAATTGAATGTCTTTACCAATATTAAGATATTTATATTTTCTCTTATACTTTGTGTCAACTCTAGTATTTTGTGATTTTGAGGGAGGTCTGGTATTAATCTAGGCACTGTAGCTTTCTGTCAGTACAGTTCAGTTCAGTCACTCAGTCATGTCCGACTCTTTGCGACCCCATGAATTGCAGCACGCCAGGTGTCCCTGTCCATCACCAACTCTCACATCCATACATGACCACAGGAAAAACCATAGCCTTGACTAGACGGACCTTAGTCGGCAAAGTAATGTCTCTGCTTTTGAATATGCTGTCTAGGTTGGTCATAACCTTTCTTCCAAGGAGTAAGCGTCTTTTAATTTCATGGCTTCAGTCACCATCTGCAGTGATTTTGGAGCCCAAAAATATAAAGTCTGACACTATTTCCACTGTTTCCCCATCTATTTCCCATGAAGTGATGGGACCGGATGCCATGATCTTCATTTTCTGAATGTTGAGCTTTAAGCCAACTTTTTCACTCTCCNTGTAAAGAATATATTTGTAATAGCAAGAGAGTTAAGGTCGCATCTTATGATTCCCTAACCAGCTGTACATCATAGTCTCCTCGGCAGGTTATTATTAAATGTGAATTTTTAGACTGTACTCTAGAGAGTCTGACTTAGAAGATTTCATGCAGGCCCCATGAATCTGTAGTTTGAAATTTCTCCTTGAATGATTCTATTCATCGAGAGCTTGAAGAACTACTAAGAAAAAGGCAAAACCCAGTTTGCTGTTTCTTTCTCTAAGATTCAAATGCATGAAACTTTATACTCAAAATGTTGATATTTTTGAATGAACTGTACAGCCAGTATGAATAGGTCAGAGTAGTGGTAGTCACTCAGTTGCATCTGACTCTGGGACCCCACAGACTGCAGCTCACCAAACTCCTCTGTCCATGGGATTATCCAGGCAAGAATATTGGAGTGGATTGCCATTCCCATCTCCAAAGGATCTTCCCAACCCAGGGATCGAACCCAGGTCTCATGTGTTGCAGGCAGATTCTTTACCATTTGAGCTACAGGGAAGTCTACATATATGTCAAATGCAATCAAAACAAATAATTATGTAGTCCAAGTGTTACGTTTAAAGCAGTGGTGTGTGAAATTTTACTGGAAATTTTCACAATCGGCTGTCCATCTGCTGCTGCTGCTAAGTCGCTTCAGTCGTGTCCGACTCTGTGCGACCCCGTAGACGGCAGCCCACCAGGCCCCCCGTCCCCGGGATGCTCCAGGCAGCACTGGAGGGGGTGCCATTGCCTTCTCTGGCTGTCCATCTAGTGACAGTCTAAAGCCCAACAGAGTTTCTATCTTAATTTAATTCATCTTAGCAGATTTAGCATGATCCTTTTTTCAGTCAGATCACATATTTAGAGTACATAAGAATATACTCTAAACATATTATAACACCAAAAATGGAAAAAAGTGAAGGCTATGTTAAAGTGGAATAGCAAATCACGATCTACTATATACATGACAATCCTGTAAGAACCAAAACATGTAACTATGGCTTTGATTCAAATCTGTTATTGGTTTCAGAGCAATATACTTATTCCAGTTTTTCACATGCCAAAACGCAGTGACCTTTTACAAAGGAACTGGTGATAATTGATATTGCAAATTTGTATGGCCACCAAGAACATGGAAATACAAGCTAAGGTAGATTATTGATTACTGTGGATGAGCAAGCCATTCTTTCCGTTTTGGTCTCATTATATATGTATATAGAAAAATCTAATGTCACATCTGAGATTAATGTTTGCAACTGGATTTGAAGCTGCCTTTTTACTTTTAACATGTATCATGTATTCAGATTTAGTTTGCAATTAGCACCTACTAGCACATAAATGGAATAATCCAAAATTGAAATTATATGCAAATAAAAGCCATCATTTCACCCAAAATGTATCCTTATTTTAGTTTCAGACATGAGCTTGCTATCCTGCATCACCCCTGACCTGGTTCAAGGATACTTAGAATATTTAAGAATGTGAAGAGAAACTATTAAGCCAGAAGAATAATTATTATCAAAGAAGGAAAACTAATCAAGTTGTTTGGAGAACTTGGACTTAAAAGATTTCATTGTTGTTCAGCATATCCCCACTCCTCTTACTGAGTGAAGTATTGTAACACATAAACGAGCCGTCTTGAATGGTATTTTTAGTGTTTAATACACAGGGCAGCAACTTTATAGCTTATCTTCCTGATTATTCACATCTCTGAAGTGAGTTACTCATGATTTTCGTTGGCACTTGACAAGTAAATTGATTGAAAATTAATGCTACGCATATCGTATGTTGCTCTTTAGCTTTTCAATATTGCAGTTGCTTCTTTGGAGAAACTAAAGTACCTTGGATGATATATTGATATTTTAATCTACATGAGCTTCATGGAAAGTATCACATGTTAATAAGAGGACCCACAGTTGTCTGAAAGTGCCAGTGGTCCACTTCAGCATCAAGTACTCTCACGTTGCCCATTCAGGGTGGCACACTTGAGTAGCGGATATCTAAGAAGTGTTTGATCCAATGAGAACTGCAGTGATTCTCATGCTTCAGACACTACAGGCAGCGATACAACCTGCTAAGCAAATGATTCACCAGGTCCCAGGGACCCTATATTGTCTCATCTCTTAGACTCCATTATCTTTAATCTCTTTATGTTTTAATTAATTTATTTTTTAATTGAAGGATAATTGCTTTACAGAATTTTGTTGTTTTCTGTCAAACATCAACATGAATCAGCCATGGGCTTCCATGGTGGCTCAAACAGTACAGAACCTGCCCACAATGCAGGAGACATGGGTTCTATCCCTGGGTTGGGAAGATCTCCTGGAGAAGGGAATGGCTACTTACTCCAGTATTCTTGCCTGGAGAATTCCGTGGACAGAGGAGCCTGGTGGTCTATGTACAGTCCATGGAGTTTCAGAGAGTCAGACACAACTGAGCCACTAACACACCTTCACTTTCACTTTTCAATCTTTACTTTGACCTGTCATTTCTCCAGCCAAACAGAGCAGAAATTCACTTTGCAAGGTTGTTTATGGGAAAAAACAGGAAATTTCCAGTTCTCCTAGGGAATCAGAATATTTATGAAATGATAAATAGCAAGTGAGAATTGTATAGACTAAGCACCAAGAGGGTGATACAGAAAATTCACGGAAAGAAAGGCTTGTGAGGAATGTTTAAGAGAGGATGTGGGCCTCTAGTTCCTTCTTTAATAGTGAAAGTGTGTATGTGCTAAGTTGCTTCATTCGTGCCTGACTTTTTGTGACCCCGTGGACTGTAGCATGTCCATGGATTCTCCAGGCAAGGTTACTGGAGTGGGTTGCCATTTCCTCCTCCAGGGGATCTTCCTGACCCAGGGATCAAACCCACATCTCCTGTATTGACGGTGGATTCTCTATTGCTGAACCACCAGGGAAGCCCCTTAAGAGTGAAGGGGACTTAGGTCAATGTGGAAGAGAGAGAAGTGAAGGAAAGTCTATGGAAGATTGACAGCGTAAGCACGAGCTGAGCAATGTTACAACCCTTGACATATTTAGAGACAATTAATAAATCTGTTTGTATAACTATTGGTTTTTATGACAGAAAAAATGAAAAAGCTGCAAAGGGAGGTTAATGCCAGAAAATAACAAAGATATGAATAGACAATTGATAGAACAAATTGACTGGAGAAGGCAATGGAAACCCACTCCAGTACTCTAGCCTGGGAAATCCCATGGATGGAGGAGCTTCATGGGCTGCAGTCCATGGCCTCGCTAAGAGTCAGACATGACTGAGGATCTTCACTTTCGCTTTTCACTTTCATGAGTTGCAGAAGGCAATGGCAACTGACTCCAGTATTCTTGCCTAGAGAATCCCAGGGACAGAGAAACCTAGTGGGCTGCCATCTATAGGGTTGCACAGGGTCGGACATGACCAAAGTGACTTAGCAGCAGCAGCAGCAGCAGCAGCAGAAGAACAAATTGAAAATGTCAATTAGCATATGAAAAATGTTCTAAGTCATATTGGTTGGGGAAATGCTAATTAAGTTATCAAGGTTACCATTTAAACCCTTCAGTGAGGCAACAATTTGAAAGATTAAAGTACCTATTCTAGAGAGGATATGGAGTAAAAGGGGATGTAATAGAAACACCTAGTGTGCACTGGTATCTGGTCTTTCTTGCTGGGCACACAGGATTGCACAACACCCGCCCCCCTACCCCCAACCCCTTTGAGGTCCAGATGTGGCAATTTTCCTAGTTCTGACTGATCACTGGGCAATATGGACCTGTGTGAATTCTGTGTCCGAGCACTTACTTGTCCTTGCCATTAGCCTGTCTCCCTTCTCACGTGCCATCATGATTGTGGATGAGACTTCACATGATTGAGGCTTCAAGATGACTATTGAGTTGATAGTCCCAAATTCAAAGAAGTCAGCATTACTTCATAAGGACAGTTGGCTTGGAGAATTGCCTGGGCTTATATATGATTTTGCATAAGTGAAAGTAAACGTTTTTGTATTACCCCTGGAAATTTCAGAATTGTCAGATGCCATGGCACTGTCGAGTCTACTCAGATGGATATAGTTGTTTTCCCACATTGATGGAAGAAACGTGAAGGGTTAAACCTCTTCAGAAGGCAATCTAGCAGCACCTACTAAAAAAAATAAATAAACCCTTTGATTGATCAAATTCACTGTTCGCAATTTATCCCGTAGAAATAAAATGCCAGTTAGTAAAGCCATTACAAGGATACTTATTGTAACATTGTTTCTTAATGGCCAATAATAGAAAATGCCCCTAAATCAGGGAATGTTTCCATAATTGTGCTTTTCAAACCCAGCTACATATCACAGTCTCCTAGGCAGATTATTTCTAAATATTAACACACATAGCCCTTAGAAAGAAAGAGTTTGCATCCTGGGAGATTACTGGAAGAGATTTATGCAAGGTTTAACCATGTATATATTATGATCCTATTTTTTGAAACAATGACAAAAAACTGATTAAAATATTTATATGCATATCTCTATAGGATTATGTAAGTATGGATAAAAATAGGAAAGAAGGCATCTTATGTTGTTGATATTGCTTACCTGGGTAGGGATAGAGAATGGAGTAATGATACAAGAGAAGGAAGAAAACAAGTTCAGGCTATCCTAATCTCTCTCTGTCTCTCACATACAACACTCTTGCACACATATATGTTCATATATATTTTACACATATGAAACATTCATACATATGAATACTATTTTTAAATTTAGGAAAGGTTAACTCCCCTGTGGGAATGAGTTAGTAACTGAAGGAAAACAGTCAACTGATCACAAGGGATACATTGATCACAACAGGTCATACTTCCAGGAGTCCCATTCTTCCTGAAACAGCCCTGCAAATAACTCAGGGCTATGAATTGTATAGACCCTTGGAAAAGACCCTGATGCTAGGAAAGATTGAAGGCAGGAGGAGAAGGGGACGACAGAGGACAAGATGGTTAGATAGCATCACTGACTCAATGGACATGAGTTTGAGCAAGCTCTGGGAGATGGTGAAGGACAGAGAAGCCTGGCGTGCTGCAGTCCATGGGGTTGCAGAGAGTCAGACATGAGTTAGGAACTGAACAACAACATGGAGTGTATATATTGAAGGAAAGCTGGAGGAAAAGATATTCTGGCTTCAGGGGCTTCTCCCACATGTTGTCTCTCTAGAGCTAGAGCTCCTATTTAATATCAATTTAATGTCAGTATCCTATTTTAATATAAATGTATATTAATATAATTTTAATATTAAATTTGAATTTCACTTAAGATAATTCTTGCTTCTTCTATACTTTGAATCTTTAAAAAAATTTGGTCTTAAATTCTGTACTATTGCATTTTTACATTTTTAGTCATATTTTTATTCTTTGAATTCTTTCTGTTTGCATTTCAAAAATATAAATTTTTACCTGTTATCTTCTTTTATTAAAGGGTAAACATTTAGTCTCTTTACCTTTATTTTAGAGGCATGCTAAGAGGATTTTCTAAGTCAGAATTCTGTGTGTGGTCTCTTACAATATTCTGACAACTTACTTTGTCCTGGAACATCTGAAGAATGCAAATGTTATATTTCTAGGGAACACTCACATGGATTATTTTCCACATCTCTTTGATTTTCAAAAGACCTCTTAATTACTTATTTTGATACATCCCTTTCTTAAATTCAGATAATAAAGGAAAACAATAAGTTTTAATTTTCAAAGATTTACATTGCTTTCATGTTTTTGGCCAATGCCAACTATTTGGGTTTGATGAGACTTATGTTTGATCCATTATTTTTGACTTTCCAGAATAAATAGATGGAATAAGAAACAACTAACAAAATGATTCATTATGATTAGTGCATCAAGGTTTAAGAGGCCCTTTGTCTGAAATCTGTTGACACACATGAGTTAATTTCTGTATCTTTCTTAAGAAGCTGACAAAGAATTTTGGTTGGTTTAGTAAATTCAAAAAAGACTGTAAGAATAGGTTACTTAGTAGCATCTGCCCTGCTGATCTACTGTTACTTGACTGAGATTTTGTCATATAACACTCATATTGACTGTATTTGGAATAAATATTAATATGTTGCTAGAGATGGAGATTGTTATGTCCATAAGGAAAGTAATTTTTTTTTAAACAACTGTTTGGTTTACTATTGCACACAGAAGCTTAAAGCAATGCCAGGCACATAGTAGGAACTCAATAGTTTTTTTTTTTTCAAGGACATTAATGCTAATTTAGGGAACACTGAAAAATGAATGTGATGAATCTAGAGTAGGATTTAAATACGACAAGCTCTATGGTGGTCACTGTGTTCTGGTTTCAGTGGTTGAGTGGGATAGAGCCTCTAGAAAATGACATTCAGATGGCTTGAGAAAATATCCCAACTTCCAAATTAGGGATACAGTAGAAGATTTTTTTTTAACTGTGGTAACACACATATAATATAAAATTTATCATTTTAAACAATTTTGTGTGCACAGTTTGGTGTCAATAAGTACATTCACAATGTTGTACAACCATCACCACTAGCCATCTCTAGAACCTTGTCATCTTCCCAAACTGGAGCTCTGTACCCATCAAAAAACTCCCTTTCCACCCTTCGCCAAACCTCTGGTAACCAGTATTTTACTTTCTGTCTCTATGAATTTTCAGATAGCTTGTATAAATGAAATCATACAACATTTGTCCTTTTGTGTCTGGTTTATTTCATTTGGTAAAACATTTGTTCTTCAACCTGACGTGATATACTTAATAGGTAATTTGTACCAGTTGAAGAGCAGATCCTTAGATTTTTATAAATAGAGCCCCTTAGTCCCTTCTTAGAGTTTTCCATCAGGTGTGAGTTAAGTGGGCACTATAATTGGAATTTCTTTATTGGAGTTTATGATAAATGCCTTGTTCCTATATTACTTGAAGCATAGTAATGGCTTATCCCTTGAGGGTGATATTGGATGTTGGTATTACTAGAACGAGGCCTTTTGGATATATTTGTCATGTCAAGAAGTTGTTTACTATGTTTAAGAATGGAAAGTTTATCAGACCTACTGACCTTTTGGAGTATTTCCCAATATGAAAAGTTGCTCATAGTTCTTGGTAACATTAATGTAAATTTAATTACTTGGTATGCCTGTGGTATAATTTTTCTTCCTTATAAAGGTAGGTCAGCACATTAGAAAGGTTAAGAATCTCATTCTAATTGGAGCCACAAAATATCGTTAATTAAATCCCCACAGGAGTCCCTCCAGATTGAACTAGGTATATATATTGAACTCATAGAAGATTAAACTGTGTAATCCTTTTATTTCTCTAAAGGAGTATAGCATATTTTCTTTTTCAATTATGATCTTTAAAATGCACACTTACATCCTTTTCCTAGCTGGCTGTAAGACTTATAAATCTCTTTCACAAGAAAAATGTCTCTTCAAGTGCATATTCCATTAATAATACTAATACTATTAAGAGACCATGCAATACCTTTCACCCACACCAAGATGCCCTATGAGTAGGTTCTCATTTTCTATTTTCTGATGGGACAAAATCATAACCAGGTTATCTTTATATCTTTCAAGTCCTTTTACAATAGATCCTTGTGTAGAATATAATAAAAGAATTTCAGGGTCCCATCAGAGAAATTAGCTGGTCTTATCCTATTCCTTCTAGCGAAATTGTGCACGCAATGCCATATACCCAACTTCCCAAGTGTACTTTGAAACATTTTTACTGTAGGTAAATTCAAAGTGTAATTTTACCCTTCTTTATAGCTCCATTTGCCCTCCGGTGATCCATATGAAGTTCAGGCAATTCTATACAGTTGCTTTAAAGTTTATATGATTTTCCCTGGAAAGAGTTTGATGTGTCAATAACTTGCCTATGGAGTATTTTTTCTTTCTTTCTTTCTTTCTTTTTTTTTTACTGTAAATTGTAGACAGAATCGTCTATAGAACTCCCCTACAATTGCTGCCCACCTGTGAAAGGTAAACGTCCAAACTCGCTTGATAATACTAATAAAGCTGTTGAAGACCTTTTCAGAATGACTCAGGCTGTTCCCTGTGGGTTCTGAGCCAACCATGACAAGCATAAAATTCAGGTTCCAAATATAAGCTTCTCCCACTCCCCATCCCCTGAAAAATCTATTTTGAAGGAAACGGCTTCTATTTATGATCAGAATTGCCATCTTACTCCCTGAATCATCCAGTTACTGAGCCAAGAAACCTTGTTCCCAGCCAACCTCTGGATCCTTACCTATCACCCCAAGGTAGGAAAGCAGAGAACAGTTACTCAGTGTGCTAAAGCTTGAGCGAGAGGTAGGCTGAATACTCAACATATCAATCCTGCCCCCAAAGGGAGAATGAGCCAGCGGGTCTCAGAATCGTTCCCTCTTGTCAATCAGATAAAGGATTAGGCATGTGTTAGTTACAAAGAGCGGAAAAGGAAATGGCAACCCACTCCAATATTCTTCCCTAGAGAATCCTGTGGACAGAGGAGCCTGGTAGGCTGCCGTCTATGGTGTTGCACAGAGTCGGACACGACTGAAGTGACTTAGCATGCATGCATGCCTTGGAGAAGGAAATGGCAACCCACTCCAGTATTCTTGCCTGGAGAATCCCAGGGACAGAGGAGCCTGGTGGGCTGCCATCTATGGGGTTGCACAGAGTCGGACATGACTGACGTGACTTAGCATGCATGCATGCCTTGGAGAAGGAAATGGCAACCCACTCCAGTACTTTTGCCTGGAGAATCCCAGGGACAGAGGAGCCTGGTGGGCTGCTGTCTATGGGGTCTCACAGAGTTGGACATGACTGAAGCGACTTAGCAGCAGCAGCAGCAGTTACAAAGAGATTAGCTAAAAAGAGATGTTCTCCAGTACCTCTAAGAAAGCAATAGTTGTTATTTTATGTGCCAGTCACAATTCAGGAAGAAGAAAGCTATGATGACCCCTAATGAGGCCATCAATAAACCTGACTTTGCTTTTATTTTTATTTTTTTGTTGATTCTCTTGCCTTAGTGTTATCTACATTATGGTATGAAATAACTCATACATTTTCCTTTGCCTCTTATCCTATGCTGTCTTATTCTTTGCCTGCTGAACTGATTATTATGTGTCCTTTATGACCCAGTTCAAGCACCAGTTTCTTCAAGAAGCCTTTCTTGACTCCATCAAATAGACAGGACTGTTTCATATGTCCTTGTGGTATCTTTATCCTTACCTCACTCTATTTAACTAAACCAACCTGCAATTGTTTTTTATTGTCTGTCTCCCTAAATTGATTGTGTAAATAGAAAATATCTACCATATCTACCATGTAATGCACTTATAATGAATGAATGAATGAATAAGGAGTTAAAAGCTATAAGTCCAGGGCTCTAATATTAGTTTTGCCACTAACTATGTTATATCTATTCTTTTGTCAAAAAAAAAAAAAAAAAAGTCGCTCAGTCGTGTCTGGACTCTTTGTGACCCCATGGACTGTGGCCTACCAGGCTCTTCGATCCATGGGATTTTCCAGGCAAAAATACTGGAGTGGGTTGCCACTTCCTTCTCCAGGAGATCTTCCTGACCCAGGGACTGAACCCGGTCACCTGCATTGTAGGCAGACGCTTTACCATCTGAGCCACCGAGGAAGTTCTGTCTATTCTTTTGTCAGATGAACATATAAATAACCCTTTATATAATTTTCATTGTTATCTGCCATGGATAACATTATTTAATCAATCTAACTGACACATAATTAATGGGCACCTTGGTGTGTGTGTGTGTGCCATTGTGCTTTATGTTACCTAAAATTAGTTAAGGGGGCAAGCATGGTCTTATTCATTTGAGCTTACATACTTACAAAGAATGCTAAGAAAGCAAGAATATTTCTATCAGGATAAATATAATAACTGTGAGCACTAAATTGAAGATGGAAGAACACTCCATATTAATACATGCTAGACTGCCAAGGTGTGGGGAACCAGGCTGTGTATAATTCATCCTGGCAAAAGGGTAGCTCTTCTGTAAGGTAAACTATAACTAGTCATCATATATGGGCAAGGGACTCATGTGATAATCGCTACAATTCCATTTCATAGATGAGAGCTAAAATAAGGTTGGATGTAAAATAAGGGGATGGCTGACATATAACCTTGTATCTTAAGTTAATTGGCTTGAATTTTAGTCTGTGATAGTGGGCAGCCATTGTTTGAATTTTTTAAAGCATTATCATACTTGTTTTTTAGAAAGATTAGTGGCTATAAGGAAAACGCATTACGCAGGAGAGGGCAAGACCTTAGCAACTCAGGGTAGGTGATGTCCATCTTAGTAGCTGCCAGTATAACAAAGTAGAGAGTGTTGACTGGAGTGAAGTAAAATATCAGAGACTATAAGGAAGAAATACCAGGTTGGATGATTCACTGCGTGTGTGGTGTGAAAAGTGTTAGCAAAATGCCTAATGTGATAGATTTGGGAGCAAATGTTACCTTTTACTAGTGAATACATAAAATAAGAAATATAGAGAATCAGGAGGTTTGAGTAGGGGAGACATATGTTTTGAAATGTTGAACTTGAGGCTCGGTGCATCACAAGCAGGAGTATCCAATTTGTATTTGTCTGTACAGATCTCACTAACTGCAAATGCAGGAGACGTAGGAGACCTAGGATCAATCCCTGGGTTGGGAAGATCCCCTGGAGAAGGGAGTGGCAACCTACTCCAGTATTCTTGCCTGGAGATTCCCATGGATGGGGAGCCTGGCAGGCTATTGTCCATGGAGTTGCCAAGAGTCAGACACAACTGAACACGCACACACATATAGACCTAGAGAGACAGTGTGACCAGTACTCGGGAACCAGTACTGTGAGAGCTCAGAGAAAGAACTCCTAAGCTGACATGGCTGGGGGCTAAACAAGGCTTTTCTGAGAACATGATCTTAAGTGAGATACAGAACGTCTCAACAGCGTGGATTTTTTTTTTTTCAAATTTAAAACACTTGAAATTTAAACTTTTCACAAAGTTTTTGATACTACAATAGGCACTCCTCAGAAATGTAATAAGAATTGACATCTGGTAGTCAGNCGCGGCGCCGGCGGCTCCCGGGCTCCAAGACCACGCTCCCGGCCGCTCGCTCCGCCGGCCCGGGTCCCACACGCACGAAAACATAACCGGAATAATAATACCAACCTTTCCTGAGCGCTTTGGGCGCCAGTCGTCCCCTCCCTGAATTCTCTTAAACCCAAGGCAGAGTGGTCAGTTCCGTTGCAGAGACGAGGAGACTGAGGTAAAAGGCCACCCCCAGGACCCACTACTAGGAAGCCCAGATCTGATTCCCAGATGCAGTTCCCCCACCCGCGCGATCACCTCTGCGCGCTCCTAGACCACACAGGATCTCTACGGGGTACCCCGAGGGGACCCCGGGTTTCTTCCGAGCCGAGGTCCCCGGAGGCTGCGTGGTGAGCGGGCATTCCTGCGTGGACTACCGCCGGCCCTCGAGACCCCACGGTGGGGGAAAGGGGCCGGTGTGCCCTCGTAGGTCACTAGCCCCAGTCCAACTGAGCTGGGGAGGGGGCTACCAGAATGGGGCAAAGGAGGTGCAAACAGCCGGGCTGCCCGCTCCCAGACCCCCAACTCCATGTAGCTTAACACAGGGGTTGCGTTAAGTCCTCACGGAACTCGGTGATGATGAACAGAGTGTCCCTCAGCCACGCCCCTTCTTTACCCCCTGGAAGCACTCCGAACCCAGAGATACTGGATCAGCCGAACTCGCTCCAATTCCACTTATGCGGCGCCCAACCGGGGTCGCCCATCTAGAGGAAGGGCCGTTTCGGGCCCAGGTCCCCAAGACAACCCCACTCATCGGCTCCCCTCCCGCCCAGGCTACAGGGGACCGCGGGGAACTTCCCGAGCTCCGGCGCGACCGACACCCCTGGGCCCGGCCTCTTACCTCTGCCCAGCAGCGCGCCCAACACCAGGCTCAGCGCCCCACACAGCGGCGCCACTGGCCCGGGGGCCGCGCCCTCGGAGCGCATCCTGCGTCCTGGCAGCTCAGGCCGCCCGNGAGGGAGGGAGAGGTGGGCAGGGAGGTTCAGGAGGGAGGGGACATATGTATACCTAAGGCTGATTCATGCTGATGTATGGCAGAAACCAACACAACATTGTGAAGCAGTTATCCTCCAATTAAAAATAAATACATTTTAAAAACAGTCATTTTCAGTCCAGTTTTAAGGCTCATGGGGCCTTAGAGGGATTCCTTTGTCATGTTAAGATTTCTCTCCAAACTCCATTTCCCAGCTGAGTTCAAAGTTGAAATTTTATAGACTCTCAAGTAATTGAAAAGCCATCAAGTTGAATTTTAAACATTTAAAATGGACTTACAAACAGAACCTTTACTTTTGCAGAGAATAAGCTATTAAGAAATGGATCCCTGTGGTGAAGCTGTGTCTGGGGGCTCCTGGATTAAGCTGCAGTCAGAGCTGCCAGGACGCGTTACGAAAGCCACCTCCTCGGCCCCCTCTTCTTCCCTGGGCTGCAAGGTTTCACCCTCAGGAAGGAGCCTGGGTAGCTCCAGTGTCTGCCTCTAATGGGCCTGTGTCCCTTGCTCCCACAGCTTGTCACATTCTGGAGTGTTGTGATGGGCTGGCCCAGGATGTCATCGGCTCCATCGGACAAGCCTTTGAGCTCCGGTTTAAGCAGTATTTGCAGTGTCCTTCCAAGATCACTGCTCTTCATGACCGGTGAGTAGTGCTGTGACACCATTTGCAGTGGCCTCTCTGCATTTTCTGCCCTTTCCTCTTAAAATGACTGAAAAGGAGAAAAACCACAAAACAGCTCCCTGAGGAGTGCTCTGAACAGACAGTTAATCACAGGGCTTCCTGGGCCTAAAGACACCTGCCCGGTGCTGGGCTGGGGCTCAGAAAACCGACAGATGGAAGCTGACATATGGGTGATACTTCCAATGTTTAGAAAAACATGTTCTTGAAACTATAGTGACAGTAGCTAAGGTTACCAAAAAAAAATTGTAATATGTTTTTGTTCGCTTCCTCTGCAAGCATGTGATGTCTCCGTATGTTGTCTTCTTGGGTCAGTGTCACCCTGGGTTATACCTGTGACGTTGTTGTCATCATCAGGATTAGACAGAGTCCTGATTCGGGGGCTCCTGTCATGAGGCACTATGCTTGGGATGACCAGCTTGGTTCTGCTTTATTGGACTTTGTAGCTTTCAGGCTCAATGGCTGTAGGGTCCTGATATTTGTCTCAGCAGTTTTTTTCTGTAGGGAGAAGACTCTTGAGAGTCCCTAGGACTGCAAGGAGATCAAACCAGTCAATACTAAAGGAAATCAACCATGAATATTCGTTGGAAGGATTGACACTGAAGCTGGAGCTCCAATCCTTTGGCCATATGATGCTAAGAGCTGACTCATTGGAAAAGACCCTGAAGCTAGGAAAGATTGAGAGCAAGAGGAGAAGAAGTGGGGCACAGAGGATGAGATGGTGGGATGGCATCACCAACTCAATGGACATGAGTTTGAGCCAACTCCAGGAGACAGTGGACAGAGAAGCATGGCGAGCTGCACTGCATGGGCATCACAAAGAGTTGGACACAACTTACTGACTAAACAATAAGTTTTCTCTGTAAAATAGGAATAATAGAAGCTTGCAATATTTTAAACATTAAGTTCAGTTCAGTTCAGTTGCTCAGTCATGTCTGACCCTTTGTGACCTTACGGACTGCAGCATGTCAGGCTTCCCCGAACATCACCAACTCCTGGAGCTTGCTCAAACTGAGGTCCATCGACTCAGTGATGCCATTCAACCAGCTCATCCTCTGTCATCCAGTTTTTCTCCTGCCTTCAATCCTTCCCAGCACCAGGGTGTTTTCCAGTGAGTCATTTCTGCACATTAGGTGGTCAAAGTATTGCAGTTTCAGCTTCAGCATCAGTCTTTCCAATGAATATTCAGGACCAATTTGCTTTAGGATGGACTGGTTGGATCTCCTTGCAGTCCAAGGGACTCTCAAGAGTCTTCTCCAACACCACAGTTCAAAAGCATCAATTCTCTGGTGCTCAGCTTTCTTCACAGTCCAACTCTCACATCCATACATGACTACTGGAAAAAACATAGCTTTGACTATATGAACCTTTGTTGGCAAAGTAATGTCTCTGCTTTTTAATATGCTATCTAGGTTGGTTATAGCTTTTTTTTTCAAGGAGCAAGTGTCTTTTAATTTCATGGCTGCAGTCACCATCTGCAGTGATTTTGGAGCCTAAAAAAATGAAGTCTGTCATTGTTTCCATTGTTTCCCCATCTATTTGCCGTGAAGTGATGGGACTGGATGCCATGATCTTAGTTTTTTGAATGTTGAGTTTTAAGCCAGCTTTTTCACTGTTCTCTTTCACTTTCATCAAGAGGCTCTTTAGTTTCTCTTTACTTTCTGCCATAAGGGTGGTGTCATCTGCATATCTGAGGTTATTGATATTTCTCCTGGCAATCTTGATTCCAGCTTGTGCCTCATCCAGCCTGGCATTTTGCATGATGTACTCTGCATATAAGATAAATTAGCAAGGTGACAATATACAGCCTTGATGTACTCCTTTCCCAATTTGGAATCAGTCTGTTGTTCCATGTCCAGTTCTAACTATTGCTTCCTGACCCGCATACAGATTTCCCAGCAGGCAGGTAAGGTCATCTGGTATTCCCGTCTCTTTCAGAATTTTCCACAGTTTGTTATGATTCACACAGTGAAAGGCTTTAGCATAGTTAATGTAGATGTTTTTCTGGAATTCTCTTGCTTTTTTGATGATCCAGTGGATGTTAGCAATTTGACCTCTGGTTCCTCTGCCTTTTCTAAATCCACCTTGAACATCTGGGGGTTCTCAGTTCATGTGCTGTTAAAGCCTAGCTTGGAGAATTTTGAGTATTACTTTACTAGCGTGTGAGATGAGTGCAGTTGTGTGGTAGCGTTGGAAAAGACTCTGATGCTGGGAGGGATTGGGGGCAGGAGGAGAAGGGGACGACTGAGGATAAGATGGCTGGATGGCATCACGGACTCGATGGGCGTGAGACTGAGTGAACTCCGAGAGATGGTAACGAACAGGGAGGCCTGGCATGCTGCAATTCATGGGGTCGCAAAGTCAGACATGACTGAGCAACTGAACTGAACTGAACTGAATTGAACCTGAGCATTCTTTGGCATTGCCTTTCTTTGGGATTTGAATGAAAACTGACCTTTTCCAGCCCTGTGGCCACTGCTGAGTTTTCCAAATTTGTTGACATATTGAGTGCAACACTTTCATAGCATCATCTTTTAGGATTTGAAATAGCTCAGCTGGAATTCCATCACCTTCACTAGTTTTGTTCATACTGATGCTTCCTAAGGCTCACTTGACTTCTCACTCCAGGGTGTCTGGCTCTAGGTGAGTGATCACACCATCATGGTTATCTGGGTCATGAAGATATTTTTTGTACAGTTCTTCCGTGTATTCTTGCCACCTCTTCTTAATATCTTCTTCTTCTACTAGGTCTATATCATTTCTGTCCTTTACCGAGCCCATCTTTGCATGAAATATTCCCTTGGTATCTCTAATTTTCTTGAAGAGATCTCTAGTCTTTCCCATTCTGTTGTTTTCCTCTGTTTGTTTGCATTGATCACTTAGGAAGGCTTTCTTAGTTCTCCTTGCTATTCTTTGGAACTCTGCATTCAGATGGATATATCTTTCTTTTTCTCCTTGCCTTTAGCTTCTCTTCTTTCCTCAACTATTTGTAAGGCCTCCTCAGACAACTATTTTGCCTTTTTGCATTTCTTATTCTTGGGGATGGTTTTGATCACTGCCTCCTGTACAATGTTAGAAACTTCTGACCATAGTTCTTCAGGCACTCTATCTATCAGATCTAATCCCTTGAATCTATTTGTCACTTTGTAAGGGATTTATTTATGTCATACCTGAATGGTCTAGTGTTTTCCCTACTTTCTTCAATTTAAGTCTGCACTTGGAAATAAGGAGTTCATGGTCTGAGTCACAGTCAACTCCTGGTTTTGTTTTTGCTGACTGTATAGAGCTTCTCCATCTTTGGCTGCAAAGAATATAAGCAATCTGACTTTGATATTGAACACCTGGCAATGTCCATGTGTAGAGTTTTCCCTTGTGTTGTTGGAAGAAGATGATTGTTATGACCAGTATGCTCTCTTGGAAAAATTCTCTTAGTCTTTTCCCTGCTTCATTTTGTACTCCAAGGCCAAACTTGCCTGTTACTCCAGGTATCTCTTGATTTCCTACTTTGCATCCCACTTCCCTATGATGAAAAGAAACTCTTTTTTTGATGTGTTCTTGAAGGTCTAGAACTGAGGTTAAATGTTTCATTTAAACATTAAATGAAATAGTGAATGTAAACAGGAATTGTGAGATGTTTAGTTTATTATAAAAAATGTTCAGTGTCTATTCTTGAGTTTCTTTAGGAGATAAGAATATTCCATGCAGCACTAAAAAGAAAGTAATGAGGTATATTGATCATTCAGTCACTTCTCCTACTGAAAGCTTATTACAATGGTGTGTTCACTGTCAATAAAGGTTAATTTCTCCTGAATTTACTTTTCCTCCAACTTCTATGGCTATATTCCAGACTTAGTTGTGAAGGCAGTATATTCCTCTGTCTTCATTATCTCTCTGAAGTTTTCATCTTTCTTGAAAGAGATTTTTAATTTTTTTTTCATCCCCTGGAAAATTTCATTCTGGGGGTGCCTATGAAAGCCCCATTTTTTTCTGGTTGACAAAGACTTCTGCAAACTCATATAAGCTTTGTGAAAAAAGAGTTAGAAAGTAGTGGGGACCCTATAGCCCTTCACAGAACAGTGGGTGAACAAAGTTTTAAATTTTATATTATAATGGAATATAGTCATTAAACAGAATTCATCAGTATATGTGTATTATCATAATGAATCGCAAACATTTTAAATGAAGTAAAAAAGATATGAACCATTTATGGAAATTTTAAGAAACGAGGCGCCGGTCTATGTTAGATGCAGGATGCAGGATACTTGGGGCTGGTGCACGGAGATGATCCAGAGAGACGTTGTGGGGTGGGAGGTGGGNAGATGTAAAACGCTTAGAACACAGATTCTGGCCACAGAATCAAAGCCCAGTTCACACTCGCTGTTGCTATTTTCCACGAAAAAGAATATGGTGTTCAGGAGTCAGGAAGCAGGCTGTGACCGAAGGGCTTTTTTTAGATTTCAGTGAAAGGGGACTAGGAAATGAATTTGCATGTTTAGAGCAAGTGTTATAGGAAAATTATGTAGGTCCAACTTGGGGTTCTCATCCTCATCTGCTGTAAATTAAATTTTCCTTTCCTGTTTCTGCTACCTAAAAATCTTATATCATTAGAATAGCCTTGTAACCTTTCCATAATTCAGTTATATCATCTGCAAAAGGGAGATAATTCTAGCTCCTTCCTCAGAGAATAAGTGGCTGTTTGTTCTAATGTTTTAGATTACACATCGTAGGAGCTCATTTCAGTTGTTATTACTCTATGGCGTACAAATTTGGATAGGCTCTCGGTCATCTTTGTTCTCAATTTCAAACATCTGTATCTTGAAGGTAAGATTGATATTATCTCTATCTTTAAGAATGCCTTTATTTACAAACTACTGAGTAAATAATTATTTTTCTAAATTGGAAAGTCTTTAGGCAGCAAGGTCTGTTTCTGTTGGGGTTAAACTCAGAGGATACCCAGTCTCCTGTCTTTCCCTTCACACTGTTCCCAGGATAAAATCTGACTGAAGAAATATGTCACTCCCTCTAGCCCTCATTTCCATCCCATCCCCATTCATGATATTAATTCTGATTACTGGTACCTACCTTTTTCTAAAATTACACCCCCATATGTCCCATTGCTTCATCATTCAGATGAAGCCCATTAGGTCTTGAGCGCCTTTCACTAGTAAAAAACTGAAACTCAATCCAGTGGCCAGAGCCTACTGCTCACTGATAGCCATTATTATCAGAAACGGATGCTTACATGTCTCTACATCTGAAGATTACTACTTTGAATTCTTTAGAGATACGCTCAGCCTATTCACTGAGACGTGCTGAAACTTCACTAACCAACTGATGACCTGGTCCATGGCAACAGTTACATATATACCAGAGTGCCATGCAAATCCACCAGAGTTAACTGAGGGTGTGATGAGGGTGTCTCTTGCTCTGTGCTCAGTCATGTCCAACTTTATGCGATGCCATTGATTATAACCTTCCAGGCTCCTCTGTCCATGGAATTTTCTAGGTAAGAATATTGGAATCGGTTGCCATTTCCTACCTCAGGGGATCTTCTGGACCCAGCAATTGAACTTGTGTCTCCTGTATAGGCAGGCACATTCTTTACCTCTGTGTCCCCTACAGTCCCTTAATAAACATGCTTTATTCTCTGGGATGAGTTTATTTCTGAATTCTTTGTGGCTTTAAAATTGACTAAATTCTAATGCATACAAGCTCATGTCTCATTATTTGTCATACATTTTAAGAAATAATTTTTAAAACCATGTTTTTGCAAATGTTTTTAGTATGGAAGATTAGCCTAGATACTTACAAATTAGATGCAAATTTATATGCATAAAAATAGTAGATATAAATCTATTTAAGTCTATTTGTTTTTATTAACTCAATTTCTATCATGCAGAAATATTCATGAATTTCANTATGGAAGATTAGCCTAGATACTTACAAATTAGATGCAAATTTATATGCATAAAAATAGTAGATATAAATCTATTTAAGTCTATTTGTTTTTATTAACTCAATTTCTATCATGCAGAAATATTCATGAATTTCACATTTTAGCTTTTTCTATTCTTCTATATTTTAAATAATTTTCATTTTTAATGTTTCTTTTTTCTCTTGTGAACTTCCTCTCACCTTTTTCCTTCTCTCTACATAAAACAGATGTTCTAGTATTCAGGCATAAATTTATATTGCTTGATGAAGGTGGAGAAGAAGAGAAAACAGCAGGAATCCTGATTTATTTCACTGGGCTTTTCAGAAGTTTTGAAGTATTATTTGAGTTGCCTTCGGAAAGAGGTAGTTGTGGTCAAATTAACTGTGTTGTTAACTGTGTTTCCTGATAATGTTACAGTTCAGACCCTTAGAAAAGGGCTCTGTTATTATTTTTGTTTTTGTCATTGAAAGTTTTTCAAACGCTACACAAAGAACCCTGAAAATCTAAATGGGACAGAGTTAAACATTATATATTTGAAAACCCAATACTACAATTATTCTAATGTAATTAAGCTTCATGAATATGGTATGCAAATAAAATTGTGAAGAACTATACCAAAAAGAATTGTTCTTGGACACAGAATAGCTTGATTCTGGAATTCTTATAAGGATCACTGTTTTATGAATTTCTAAGCAGAATATCATTTTGTACAATGGAAAAACTACTTTAAGCACATCATCATCAATATTTAATCTGCACATTTTTCTTGAAAGTGGCATGTTTTGATAAAGAAGAGAAAAATTTTGTCTGTGTGCAATGGAAAGGTTTGAAGTATCAATATCTAGAAAGGGTTTAGATGTTAATCCTTTTTCCAGGTTTATGAAGATATAATTAGCATGTATTATTATATAATTAAGTATATCTTGTGATGATTTGATATATGTATATATTATGAAATGATTATAACAACAAGGTAAGTTAACACATCCACACAACAATACCTCACATAGGTAGCATTTGTGTGTGTATGAGTGGTGAGAAGATTTAAAATTCACTCTCTTCACAACTTAAAAGTATACCATATAATGATGTTTTTAGTTATAGTCACCACATTGTACATTACATATCCAGAACTTAGTCATCTTATAACTGCAAGTTTCTGCCTTCTGACCACTATTTCCCCCATTCCCTAAACTCTTTCTCTGGTTTTAAACAAATACCAATCTGTTCTCTTTCTGTGACTTAGGGGTTTTTTTTTTTTTTTTTAGATTTTTTAGATTTCACATGTATGTGAGATCATACAGGATTTGTCTTTCTCTGTCAGATTTATTCCACTTAAAAAACACCCTTTAGTTCCATCCATTAAATTATTTTTTTAATGTCTGAATAATATCCTATTATGTATACCACACATTTTCTATATCCATTGGTTGATGGACACTTAGGTTATTCCTGTGTTCTGACTATTGTAAACAATATTACTATGAACATTTCTTGGCAGTTTACTTTCGATATATATGCAGAAGTGGAGTTGTTGGATCATCTGGTAGTTCTATTTAAAATGTTTGAGGAATTTCCACCCTGTTTTCTATAGTGACTGCACCAATTAACATTCCTACTAACAGTACAGAAGGATTCGCCTTTCTCTGCATTCTGACCAGCACTTGTTAACTCCTGTCTTTTTGATAATAGCCATTCTGACAGATGTTATTTCCTTAATGTAAACAGTTTTTTTCTTCAGGTGGAATATAACCCGATACACTGTGCTTCTTGAAAAATAGATTCAACAGAGATGTTTTATGTTGTGTTGATTTCTACCCTGTAAATATAATAACAAAAAGTCAGGCTTGCGCCATCAGAGTGACCTGAAATCCTGAAGCAGTTATTTTCTGAAGGTTATGAGGAGCCATTTAGTGCGCTCAGTGAGGAGGCAGTTGACTGCAACCTGGGTTGCTTCCTCTACCGTGGTGCTTCTTGCCTCTCACGTTGACCCAGGCCTCATGTCTGGCTGTTTGGTGTGACCCCTTCTCTGTTGATCACCCCTTGAACCTTCCAGTGTCTTAAGCCTGAGGAGAATTAGCCCAGAACAGAATCACAAGGAAATCAATTAAAAAAAAAAAAAGAGCTGGTTTATTTGTGATCTTCTCAATTTTGTGATTATAAAATTAACTTTAGAGCAAAGAAAAACCTTTCTCAAATCCTATAACCCTATCACCAAGAAAGTATCTTTGATATCATTCTAATATTCTATCCAAAGTTTATTGTTATCTTTTTAGTATAATGCAGACATTTCTTCTTTTTTTTTTTGTAGTTTTGGTTTTTTAAGCTGAAAATCAAATCCTATGTATGTATATTATTGTGTTATTAAACATTGTTTTTTATATCAGCATACCATTGGCCACATGGGAATGGCTTTGTGTAACTTCTCCTGCAGCATTACACATGGGGTTGAGGGCAGTGGCAAACTGCTCCTA
The DNA here is from genome assembly GCA_006410875.1 of Neotragus pygmaeus. Taxonomy (NCBI): domain Eukaryota; kingdom Metazoa; phylum Chordata; class Mammalia; order Artiodactyla; family Bovidae; genus Neotragus; species Neotragus pygmaeus. The sequence continues at coordinate 194,141 of SJYV01019847.1, forward strand.
GGCTTCAACTTTGGATGTAGAAAAGACTAAAGAAAGCAAATGAAAAATCGATCTCCTGTCATATTTTTACATTTTTTCCCCAGATCACAGTGGAATAGTCTACAAATTGACTACATCGAAACAAATAAAAAGTAAAAGCAGTTCAGTTCTTTAGGCACCAGAAATTGGATTATACCATGCACAACCTGTGCTTTCTACTAATGTTTTAAAAAATTATGGATTTCACTTTGAGAAGAATGAAACTCATTATTGATAGTGTTATCTGCTCAACCAAAAATGATGATTGATTGATGGCAGTGGGTGGTGTTTGAATTAGTTACTCTACATTAGCTTAATTAAATAAATGGGTGTACTTATACAGAGCTTATGTCAATTCATTTCCACCAGAGAATCACTAGGCTGCATACCTTGACATCTCTTCCCCAACCTTCAGTTTTGTAACAAGATCATTTTTAAGATGAGTCAGGCACTGGCTAGGAGTCTGTACGCCTTCACAACAGCCCGACCTTTGCATGAGAAGACAATGTCTCAAGTTGAGACTCCTTTGCAGCGTAGCATCTCTTTTGTCCACAGATCCCAAGAGGTCTTCCTTCAGTAGTTTTCTGTTAACACTTTTATTTTCATTTCATATTGGCTATTTGTGGTTGATAATCAAAGGACAGTTTCCTTTCCAAATGGTCTATAGTGTAATACTAAGAGCATTAAAGCCTACTGCTGTTATTATAGAAATTAGCCTCACATGGTGAAGGGTGCAAGAAGCAGGTGACTGGGGGGACTTTTTCCTTCTTTCTCTGTATTCCATCCCCAGCCCCATTTCTCTCCTGAGATCCGCCCGTTGCTGCCCATTTTCTCTGGGTTGGTCCCCTGAAGCCTAAAAACTACCTACCGCAAACTGAGATATATCATCAATTCAGTTCAATTGCTCAGTCGTGTCCTACTCTTTGTGACCCCATGAATCGCAGCACGCCAGGCCTCCCTGTCCATCACCAACTCCTGGAGTTCACTCAGACTCAGGTCCATTGAGTCAGTGATAATATCTAGCCATCTCATCCTCTGTTGTCCCCTTCTCCTCCTGCCCCCAATCCCTCCCAGCATCAGAGTCTTTTCCAATGAGTCAACTCTTTGCATGAGGTGGCCAAAGTAGTGGAGTTTCAGCTTTAGCATCATTCCTTCCAAAGAAATCCCAGGACTGATCTCCTTAAACCAACTCTTGATAGTTACTGTTTTCTTTTTCCCTCTCTTTCACTTGTTGGCTTCACCATTTTACCAGTCACCCAGACTGGAAAGCTGGGGGTCACATGGGTTCCTCTAACTCCCTTACTCCTTGCACTTAATGAGCTGGAAAGTCCTGACATTTCCATCTCTACGTGTGTCTGAAGTTTGTCCCCTCCTCTGAATGCTTTGTATTACCTCATCACTAGATTGTGCTATTTTATCGGCTCCTAACTACTATCCATATTTCCAGACTTTTCTACTTTAAACCAGTGGCTCCTCAAGGACTTTCCAAAAAGAAACCTCATTTCTCAGGATGCAACTCCTCACTCCTGCACCATCTGTGTCTTTTTTCCCAAAGGGTAGATTGTTAATCATCTACATCATAATTGCCTGAGGAGGGCATTGTTAAAAAATGTAGATTCCTGCACCAAAGGCTTTAGAATCTAAATCTCGTGGGGGCAAAGTCTAGGAATCTGGATCCTAAAGAAGCTCTCAAGGTGATTTTAAGTATTCAAAGCATATGAATCCCTCACCTACCTCTAGAATAAAACTCAAGTTCTTGCTCAGGACTGGTTCCTGCCTACCTGTTTAGACTCTTTCAGCCTCATCCCTGTTCCTATAGGAGGGATCTGTTTTCCACATTCCCACAGATCATTGGAATGTTTACCTATGCTTGCCTTCACTAGCTTTTGCTCAAGAAAGCACCGGTTCCCAGCTTCTTGGTGCAACTAATCATGAAGTCAATGGGCAGGCATGGTGGTCTCCTCTAACGTGGACATTTGGGATGTAGTCCTCAGACTTGCATAGGAACCTGTTAGAAATGTGCACTCTTGGGTCCCACTCCTGATGTACAGAATATGAGTCTACAAATTGACAATCCTCACGTTCTCTGTATCTACAAATACCTGTAAGAAAGCCTGCTTTGGAAACAGTTGCTAGAGCTCTCCGGTTGGACACAGCTGTATCTTTTACAGAGCACTCTGAGTACACTCTCTGTACATGCCTGTCTCTGCCACTAGACTGTGGGCTCCCAGAGGGCAAGGACTCTTCCTGATCATCTCTGTACTTTCAGTCCGTCTTATTGCCCCTGGCCCATGGAGTGGCTCAACAAATGTTTGTTTATTTAAACTGAACTGACCTGCGTGTCAGCCTGGAACTAAAAAGCTGGATCCCTGATGCGATGTTCTTTTGCACAGATTGGTTGCACTTTCATTTTTGGATGCTCTCGCTTTTGGCTGAGCTGATGCTGTTTTTGCCTCATCTTTCTAAATTCACAGATGGTCTAGAGCATTTGCTCTCACAGAGTGGATTGCTGCCCGATGTGGATTGCTGTGGGCCAGGCAGCTGGGATTCCCTCTTGGTTACCAGCCAGGCCCTGCTGATTGAAACTTCCTTTAGGGNCCTCATCTTTCTAAATTCACAGATGGTCTAGAGCATTTGCTCTCACAGAGTGGATTGCTGCCCGATGTGGATTGCTGTGGGCCAGGCAGCTGGGATTCCCTCTTGGTTACCAGCCAGGCCCTGCTGATTGAAACTTCCTTTAGGGACTGGGTATCTGTTCTGCTTCCAGGACAAGTTCCATTTGAGTTCAGGTGTTTGTGTGTGTGTGTGGTGGTGGGTAGGGGGTGGATTGGGGGCTCTTGGTTATGAGGATATTGTTTATCTTAACACACATCTAGGTTATTCAAGTTGCTAATGCTGTTTTCAGTTCAAAACTCTTTAGCATGAAACCTCCATGATCTGATTCAAAATAGCTTCATAGTAAATTTCCATTTTCTCTTTCCTATACGATTAAACTGCAAACTGCATAAAAGCTGAGTTTATTTTTGTGATCATTTTAGCATGATGCTTGGGAAATGTGTGGAATGAATGAATAAATGAATGACATCTATCAAGTTGCTAATCTAGGGTATAATCTCAGGTATACATATATAGCCTTATATTCCTCTTTATGTATATATTTATTTAAAATAAAAATAATTTGTGGATATACTATACTTGAGAAGATATTATGCTTTAGAAGAACAGTCTGATTACCATTCTTTAATACCAGTCAGTATCAGTTCAGTTCAGTTCAGTCGCTCAGGCATATCCGACTATTTGCGACCCCATGAATTGCAGCATGCCAGGCCTCCCTGTCCATCACCATCTCTTGGAGTTCACTCAGACTNCAAGATTGCCGGGAGAAATATCAATAACCTCAGGTATGGAGATGACACCACCCTTATGGCAGAAAGTGAAGAGGAGCTAAAAAGCCTCTTGATGAAGGTGAAAGAGGAGAGTGAAAAAGTTGACTTAAAGCTCAACATTCAGAAAACGAAGATCATGGCATCCAGTCAGTATATATAACCCTTTTTAATCCAAGAAATGTTTCTCTTGATTTAAATTGTACTCCCTTCATCCAACCCCTAGCAGCCAATGGTTTGTTTAATTTCTTCATAAATTTACCTTTTCCAGGAAATCCTATAGTTGGAATTATACAATATTTAGCCTTTTCACATTGACTTCTTTCACTGAGTAATATGTCTTTAAGTTTCCTGTATGTCTTTTCATGGCTTGATAGCTCATTAATAAATAGGTGCAAATATTAATTAATTCTGTCATTTAAAATTCTAAAGATGTTGATGTATGGCAAAGCCAATAGAGTATTGTAAAGTCAAATTAAAAAAATAAAAATAGTAATGATAAAACTAAATAAATTAAAAAAAAAGAAAAAAGAAAAAAAATTCTAAAGAAAAATCATAGAATGTAGGTGCTATAATATAAAATTTAAGGGGCTGGATTTGGTTCATGCATACTTTTTTTTATCTTACATAGTTTGTTTTGAGATTGAACATTTAAGTGTTTTGGATAGGCCCATTCTCTGTAGTTTGATGCAGGAACAACATCCCTGACTATCTCAAATGCAGCCTGCTTATCCCATCATTTTTTGAACTCTGAGAATGTTTGGATTTGCAATCCATGATGTACAGGAAAACACATTTGTTTTGAAGTCAAACTACCTATTTCTAATACTAGCTCTGGCTTTCACTAATCTTAAGGTCTTGNGTCTCAAATGCAGCCTGCTTATCCCATCATTTTTTGAACTCTGAGAATGTTTGGATTTGCAATCCATGATGTACAGGAAAACACATTTGTTTTGAAGTCAAACTACCTATTTCTAATACTAGCTCTGGCTTTCACTAATCTTAAGGTCTTGGGTAAATCACCAATATGTATTTTATATATAAAACAGATAGAATATCAGTGCCTACCTTCTTAACAGCTGTAAGAAATTAGTAAATTTATCACAGACAACACTTAGACATTCTCCAAATAGTTCCTGAGCTCCTATAATTCCTTTGCCTTTATAAAACATCGAATGTATCTGCCTGAAATGTTCTTGCTATCTTTTTCGTGAAGCCTTCCTAGATCACCAGAGTCAGAATTCATCAATCCTAAATCTGTACTCCCAATTTATATAGAATCCTTAGTGCAAAGTTATATGTAGAACTTGTAAATAGAGTTGAAAAACAGTATGGTTAAAAGCAGGGTTCCCTGATGGCTCAGATGGTAAAGAATCGGCCCGTAATGTGAGGGACCCAGGTTTGATTCCTGAGTTGGAAAGATTCTCCTGGAGATGGTATGGCTACCCACTCCAAGATTCTTCCCTGGAGAATTCCATGGAGAGACGAGCCTGGTGGGCTCCAGTCTATGGGGTTGCAAAGAGACAGACGTGACTGAGCGACTAACACTTTCACTTCCATGGTCAAAAGCATGGAACTTGGGAGTCTGGGGTTTTCTATGGGCTCCATCACTTATTGACTGTGTGATGTTGGCCATTTTACTGTGAAATTGTGAAATAGGGTAGTAATAAAACCTATCTATCTCCTAAAGACGTCATAAGCATTAAATGAATTAATCTATGTAAAAAGTTAACACAGGGCTTCCCTGATAGCTCAGTAGGTAAAGAATCCACCTGCAATGAATCAGACCCCAGTTCGATTCCTGGGTCAGAAAGATCCATTGGAGAAGGGATAGGCTACCCACTCTGGTATTCTTGGGCTTCCCTTGTAACTCAGCTAGTAAAGAATCCGCCTGCAATGTGGGTTTGATCCCTGGGTTGGGAAGATCTCCTGGAGAAGGGAAAGGCCATCCACTCCAGTATTCTGGCCTAGAGAATTCCATGAACTGTATAGTCCATGGGGTCGAAAAGAGTGTTAAATGACTGAGTGACTTNCCTGCAATGTGGGTTTGATCCCTGGGTTGGGAAGATCTCCTGGAGAAGGGAAAGGCCATCCACTCCAGTATTCTGGCCTAGAGAATTCCATGAACTGTATAGTCCATGGGGTCGAAAAGAGTGTTAAATGACTGAGTGACTTTCACTTTCACACAGTTTCATATTTTATATATTCCTTTTGATCTTCATATTTTCTTTGTGTATGGTTACAGACTGCCAAATAAGCCACCATCAAGAAACTTGGCATTGGTGATCACCAATCCTCCCTAACGATTCCATTTCAGTAGGACTTATAACTGATATCAGAGAAGAGTCGTTGTTGAAGGCAAAGCTTTAACTCAAAAACCATAAAAACATTTTTGATGGGGAGTTTAAGATGCAGAAGGTAACTTAACCATCAGGGTATTTTGGCTGCAGTGCATGACAAATAAACCTGTAATGGATAATTTATGTTGAAGCTGTTCATGTCGCATGGAAGAGGGTTCAATTTGCGCAACACACACTTTATTACCAGATGATTCATTGAAAATCACAATTTGCAATGATCTGCCTAGTGGAAGGGTTGCTGGTCATAAAAGCATCCTAGAAGAAAATTCAATGATGGATACTATTTATGCCAAAGACATACATTTGTATTAGCTACACACATTCCAATGTGTGTGCATTAAAATTATAACAGCATTGGCAATTCAGATGAGACTTGGGGAAGGGTGAGTGTCAGCATTTCTGATAAGCTGTACAAGATAATAGCTTTTTGTATTAAAAGAAGTGTAGCAATATATATACCAAAGGATACCTTTCTTAACAGCAAAGTAACATTTTCTTATATACTACTAGTAGCAAAATAACTAGATACGTAAATAACGAGGGAGAGGTAAAGGAAAGACAAAGAAGTAAAGGATGATCTTCTATACCAGATTTCTTGGTTTCTTGAAGGATTCCATTGTACTTGCATATAAACAAGAGAGCCTATTAACTCATTCAAGCCCCAAGGCTACCATTGAGTCCCTTCTAGAAGCAGTGATGAGAAAAGAGGTGATAATACTTGCTAAGTAATAGTATTTACTTTGCAATTAGATTGTTGGTATAAAATATCTTCTGCAGATAAAAATATTTTTAAACTTTAGCAAATCCCATTTTATTTTGATATGCAGCATTTTCTCCTTGTCAATTTTATTTTTTATTGTAGTTTTGAGTTCTTCACACCTATAGAAGAAATTAGACCCATCTTAACCTGTTCTAACTTCCGGGGAACTTCCCTGGTGGCTCAGATGGTAAAGTGTCTGCCGGCAATGCAGGAGACCTGGGTTCAATCCCTGGGTCAGGAAGATCCTCTGGAGAAGGAAATGGCAACCCACTCCAGTACTCTTGCCTGGAAAATGCCATGGATGGAGGAGCCTGGTAGGCTACAGTCCATGGAGTCGCAAAGGGTCAGACACTACTGAGCAACTTCACTTATTCACTTAACCTGTTCTAATATGCTCAGGTGGATCCAAATATGGCAGGGAATATGGTGGTTTTGTGAGACACAAATATATCCTGATGCACCCGAGTCCCTCCACATTGTATATTCTTTATTAGCCTGTCACTTTGTTCCCTATAGGTACAATCAGAAGTTCTGACAACTTCAGATTATAGGAAGTATTACAGCTTTATACTAGGTTAATTGTATATATTGTAGTTACATGACACTTTTAAAATTCATGTGATTATGAAAACATGGAAAAACAATAAAACAAAAATGCAAATCAAGAAAAAATTATAATATGTAATATTTTTTTCTAGCTGATGTACTAGTTTAAAGCTTGTCAACATTCTCTCATTTAGTCCTCAAAAAAGTCATCTAAAACAAATCTTACATTTTTGTTTTACTAGAAATATGTAGTTTTTTTCTTTAAATAAAGCAAGTGCAAGAAATATGAAGTAAACTTATCTCTCTAATTCTGCTCTTTGATTTTCCAGATATAATTAGAATTAACACTTTTACATAAAAGTCCTTTCTTTTTAGCATAGGTATCATTTTGCAAAAGAATATTATATGTTCTGTGATGTGCCTTTTTTTTTCATTTAGCAGTGGCTCACAAGCATTTTTTTTATGCCAGAAATATATATATCTTATATACTTTTGGGCTTCCCAGGTGACATTGGTGGTAAAGAACCCACCTGTCAATGCAGGAGACTTTAGAAACATGAGTTCAATCCCTGGGTTGGGAAGATCCCCTGGAGGGAGGGCATAGCAACCCACTCCACTATTCTTGCCTGGAGAATCTCATGGACAGAGGAGCCTGGCCAACCATGGTCAATAGGATTGCAAAGAGTTGGGCATGACTGAAGCTACTTAGCAGGCACATAGCGTGCATGCATATACTTTTGGTATTATGTACCAGTTTTAAGCAAGGAGATCCAACAAGTCCATTCTGAAGGAGATCAGCCCTGGGATTTCTTTGGAAGGAATTATGCTGAAGCTGAAACTCCAGTACTTTGGCCACCTCATGTGAAAAGTTGGAAAAGACTCTGATGCTGGGAGGGATTGGGGGCAGGAGGAGAAAGGGACGACAGAGGATGAGATGGCTGGATGGCATCACTGACTCAATGAATATGAGTCTGAGTGAACTCCGGGAGATGGTGATGGACAGGGAGGCCTGGCGTGCTGTGATTCATGGGGTCACAAAGAGTCGGACACGACTGAGGAACTGAACTGAACTGAACTGAACCAGTTTTATAAGCAGAAAACTGATGCTTTGAAAGAATTAATTTTCCAGTAAATGGTGTAGCTGAGATTGCAGCTTGCATAGTCTGATTCTAGAACCCATGCTTATAACTACTATATAACTGCCTCTTGGAATATACTGGAAACATCTAATTGTGGATATTCTGAAAACTAGAAAATTCTTTTTCAAATGTTTTTATAAATTATTTAAATTTTCCTGATCTCTCCAATTCAAGGTTATTAATGGCTCAAAATATATAACTTCAGTCTAAATTATTTATAATGTGATAATAAGTGTATCAAGGAATGTCACTGAACTACTCAAGATAAAATGAAATTGCTTTATCCATCTTAAGAACTGCATCTCTTTTTGAAAAAAAAAATTTTTTTTTAACAGCCTATTCTATAACTAAAATTGGTGGTATTAAAAGCAATGAGAACATTTTATTTCATGAAATAATTCTACCCTTTCCTTTATGCCTTGTCTGGATGGGATGGAGAGGAGATCGACAAGGAAGCCTTGATAGAGTGCTTTCATAAGGGCTGTTAGATTATTTATTCATTTAGTAGTATTCATTGGGCACTACCTGTTTTCTAGGCACCAAGCTAGGCTCATGCATTTAAACTGAGAACAGTGAGGACAATCCTGGTTTCCGCATTCTGTTGGACAGTTACATCCCACTGGCAGTAGTTGGAGATTGGCTAAGAGCTACTTAGCCATTTTGAAGTTTGGTGTAAATTATAAGTAAATTAATAAAATACAAACTTTGGCTGATGCTAATCACTTTTT
>SJYV01019847.1:203925-215082 GCA_006410875.1 Neotragus pygmaeus
TTTTGAGATTGAACATTTAAGTGTTTTGGATAGGCCCATTCTCTGTAGTTTGATGCAGGAACAACATCCCTGACTATCTCAAATGCAGCCTGCTTATCCCATCATTTTTTGAACTCTGAGAATGTTTGGATTTGCAATCCATGATGTACAGGAAAACACATTTGTTTTGAAGTCAAACTACCTATTTCTAATACTAGCTCTGGCTTTCACTAATCTTAAGGTCTTGGGTAAATCACCAATATGTATTTTATATATAAAACAGATAGAATATCAGTGCCTACCTTCTTAACAGCTGTAAGAAATTAGTAAATTTATCACAGACAACACTTAGACATTCTCCAAATAGTTCCTGAGCTCCTATAATTCCTTTGCCTTTATAAAACATCGAATGTATCTGCCTGAAATGTTCTTGCTATCTTTTTCGTGAAGCCTTCCTAGATCACCAGAGTCAGAATTCATCAATCCTAAATCTGTACTCCCAATTTATATAGAATCCTTAGTGCAAAGTTATATGTAGAACTTGTAAATAGAGTTGAAAAACAGTATGGTTAAAAGCAGGGTTCCCTGATGGCTCAGATGGTAAAGAATCGGCCCGTAATGTGAGGGACCCAGGTTTGATTCCTGAGTTGGAAAGATTCTCCTGGAGATGGTATGGCTACCCACTCCAAGATTCTTCCCTGGAGAATTCCATGGAGAGACGAGCCTGGTGGGCTCCAGTCTATGGGGTTGCAAAGAGACAGACGTGACTGAGCGACTAACACTTTCACTTCCATGGTCAAAAGCATGGAACTTGGGAGTCTGGGGTTTTCTATGGGCTCCATCACTTATTGACTGTGTGATGTTGGCCATTTTACTGTGAAATTGTGAAATAGGGTAGTAATAAAACCTATCTATCTCCTAAAGATGTCATAAGCATTAAATGAATTAATCTATGTAAAAAGTTAACACAGGGCTTCCCTGATAGCTCAGTAGGTAAAGAATCCACCTGCAATGAATCAGACCCCAGTTCGATTCCTGGGTCAGAAAGATCCATTGGAGAAGGGATAGGCTACCCACTCTGGTATTCTTGGGCTTCCCTTGTAACTCAGCTGGTAAAGAATCCACCTGCAATGTGGGTTTGATCCCTGGGTTGGGAAGATCTCCTGGAGAAGGGAAAGGCCATCCACTCCAGTATTCTGGCCTAGAGAATTCCATGAACTGTATAGTCCATGGGGTCGAAAAGAGTGTTAAATGACTGAGTGACTTTCACTTTCACACAGTTTCATATTTTATATATTCCTTTTGATCTTCATATTTTCTTTGTGTATGGTTACAGACTGCCAAATAAGCCACCATCAAGAAACTTGGCATTGGTGATCACCAATCCTCCCTAACGATTCCATTTCAGTAGGACTTATAACTGATATCAGAGAAGAGTCGTTGTTGAAGGCAAAGCTTTAACTCAAAAACCATAAAAACATTTTTGATGGGGAGTTTAAGATGCAGAAGGTAACTTAACCATCAGGGTATTTTGGCTGCAGTGCATGACAAATAAACCTGTAATGGATAATTTATGTTGAAGCTGTTCATGTCGCATGGAAGAGGGTTCAATTTGCGCAACACACACTTTATTACCAGATGATTCATTGAAAATCACAATTTGCAATGATCTGCCTAGTGGAAGGGTTGCTGGTCATAAAAGCATCCTAGAAGAAAATTCAATGATGGATACTATTTATGCCAAAGACATACATTTGTATTAGCTACACACATTCCAATGTGTGTGCATTAAAATTATAACAGCATTGGCAATTCAGATGAGACTTGGGGAAGGGTGAGTGTCAGCATTTCTGATAAGCTGTACAAGATAATAGCTTTTTGTATTAAAAGAAGTGTAGCAATATATATACCAAAGGATACCTTTCTTAACAGCAAAGTAACATTTTCTTATATACTACTAGTAGCAAAATAACTAGATACGTAAATAACGAGGGAGAGGTAAAGGAAAGACAAAGAAGTAAAGGATGATCTTCTATACCAGATTTCTTGGTTTCTTGAAGGATTCCATTGTACTTGCATATAAACAAGAGAGCCTATTAACTCATTCAAGCCCCAAGGCTACCATTGAGTCCCTTCTAGAAGCAGTGATGAGAAAAGAGGTGATAATACTTGCTAAGTAATAGTATTTACTTTGCAATTAGATTGTTGGTATAAAATATCTTCTGCAGATAAAAATATTTTTAAACTTTAGCAAATCCCATTTTATTTTGATATGCAGCATTTTCTCCTTGTCAATTTTATTTTTTATTGTAGTTTTGAGTTCTTCACACCTATAGAAGAAATTAGACCCATCTTAACCTGTTCTAACTTCCGGGGAACTTCCCTGGTGGCTCAGATGGTAAAGCGTCTGCCGGCAATGCAGGAGACCTGGGTTCAATCCCTGGGTCAGGAAGATCCTCTGGAGAAGGAAATGGCAACCCACTCCAGTACTCTTGCCTGGAAAATGCCATGGATGGAGGAGCCTGGTAGGCTACAGTCCATGGAGTCGCAAAGGGTCAGACACTACTGAGCAACTTCACTTATTCACTTAACCTGTTCTAATATGCTCAGGTGGATCCAAATATGGCAGGGAATATGGTGGTTTTGTGAGACACAAATATATCCTGATGCACCCGAGTCCCTCCACATTGTATATTCTTTATTAGCCTGTCACTTTGTTCCCTATAGGTACAATCAGAAGTTCTGACAACTTCAGATTATAGGAAGTATTACAGCTTTATACTAGGTTAATTGTATATATTGTAGTTACATGACACTTTTAAAATTCATGTGATTATGAAAACATGGAAAAACAATAAAACAAAAATGCAAATCAAGAAAAAATTATAATATGTAATATTTTTTTCTAGCTGATGTACTAGTTTAAAGCTTGTCAACATTCTCTCATTTAGTCCTCAAAAAAGTCATCTAAAACAAATCTTACATTTTTGTTTTACTAGAAATATGTAGTTTTTTTCTTTAAATAAAGCAAGTGCAAGAAATATGAAGTAAACTTATCTCTCTAATTCTGCTCTTTGATTTTCCAGATATAATTAGAATTAACACTTTTACATAAAAGTCCTTTCTTTTTAGCATAGGTATCATTTTGCAAAAGAATATTATATGTTCTGTGATGTGCCTTTTTTTTTCATTTAGCAGTGGCTCACAAGCATTTTTTTTATGCCAGAAATATATATATCTTATATACTTTTGGGCTTCCCAGGTGACATTGGTGGTAAAGAACCCACCTGTCAATGCAGGAGACTTTAGATACATGAGTTCAATCCCTGGGTTGGGAAGATCCCCTGGAGGGAGGGCATAGCAACCCACTCCACTATTCTTGCCTGGAGAATCTCATGGACAGAGGAGCCTGGCCAACCATGGTCAATAGGATTGCAAAGAGTTGGGCATGACTGAAGCTACTTAGCAGGCACATAGCGTGCATGCATATACTTTTGGTATTATGTACCAGTTTTAAGCAAGGAGATCCAACAAGTCCATTCTGAAGGAGATCAGCCCTGGGATTTCTTTGGAAGGAATTATGCTGAAGCTGAAACTCCAGTACTTTGGCCACCTCATGTGAAAAGTTGGAAAAGACTCTGATGCTGGGAGGGATTGGGGGCAGGAGGAGAAAGGGACGACAGAGGATGAGATGGCTGGATGGCATCACTGACTCAATGAATATGAGTCTGAGTGAACTCCGGGAGATGGTGATGGACAGGGAGGCCTGGCGTGCTGTGATTCATGGGGTCACAAAGAGTCGGACACGACTGAGGAACTGAACTGAACTGAACTGAACCAGTTTTATAAGCAGAAAACTGATGCTTTGAAAGAATTAATTTTCCAGTAAATGGTGTAGCTGAGATTGCAGCTTGCATAGTCTGATTCTAGAACCCATGCTTATAACTACTATATAACTGCCTCTTGGAATATACTGGAAACATCTAATTGTGGATATTCTGAAAACTAGAAAATTCTTTTTCAAATGTTTTTATAAATTATTTAAATTTTCCTGATCTCTCCAATTCAAGGTTATTAATGGCTCAAAATATATAACTTCAGTCTAAATTATTTATAATGTGATAATAAGTGTATCAGGGAATGTCACTGAACTACTCAAGATAAAATGAAATTGCTTTATCCATCTTAAGAACTGCATCTCTTTTTGAAAAAAAAAATTTTTTTTTAACAGCCTATTCTATAACTAAAATTGGTGGTATTAAAAGCAATGAGAACATTTTATTTCATGAAATAATTCTACCCTTTCCTTTATGCCTTGTCTGGATGGGATGGAGAGGAGATCGACAAGGAAGCCTTGATAGAGTGCTTTCATAAGGGCTGTTAGATTATTTATTCATTTAGTAGTATTCATTGGGCACTACCTGTTTTCTAGGCACCAAGCTAGGCTCATGCATTTAAACTGAGAACAGTGAGGACAATCCTGGTTTCCGCATTCTGTTGGACAGTTACATCCCACTGGCAGTAGTTGGAGATTGGCTAAGAGCTACTTAGCCATTTTGAAGTTTGGTGTAAATTATAAGTAAATTAATAAAATACAAACTTTGGCTGATGCTAATCACTTTTTCTTCAGTTTTGTTTTTTTTTGCCGGGTACCAAAAGTTTTATGTGATATTTTAGATTAATAAATAAATTATGTCTTTAAATAACCTGAATATCTCCTCCTCATTTGTGCCAATGAGTTGACTAAGGTCCTCCGTTAATGTAATACTGTATCAGTAGCCAACAGAGATTAGAGTTTTCTGGCTTAATTCTGGTTCAGAAGGCCAGGAAGCCCTCACAATTTATTATTTTTAAAATTTTTCTCTTAAAGTTTCACTTTGGAAACAAAGTGATTGAGAGGCATATTCTAAGAGGGACTCATCAGGATGGGCTCAGCTTCCCTGGTGATAATTTGGAAATTGATGTTATTTTTGGACGGCAAATTAAGACCTGGCATGTTGCCAAGCCAAATCCTGTGTTTAATTACAGAGGTGAGATAATTATCAGGGGAGCAGTTCAGTTAATGGTTATAGAAATCCTAATTTAGCAAGAAAAACAGGGTAGAATAAAAGCTGATTTCAGCCAAACTGACTGTCAAAAATGGGAGGTCTTGAAAATTCCTTATCCATTGGAATCAAATTGAGTCACCTAATGCCAATGGCAGTGCTATTGTGGAAAATCTTCACTCGGTTTCTCCTGCTTTATTAAAACTGAGTTTGATTTGTAAAACAGTTTTAAAGACAAAGACCAGAGAGGAGGAAAACTGCATTAACAAGTTTTCTTTATAATGAAGGCAGGTCATGTTTTACTGAAAAAAAAAAATAGAAATAATATTTTACCCTAATAGTTTATACTTATGAGCAAATTCTAGACATCTATCTAAAGAGAAGACAGGGCAGGAGTGCACAAAACTATTCAAGATACTGATTTTTTTTTTCCCCAAATCAGTTAATTCTTTGTAGAGTTGACTCTCCAGGATTCATGTTTTCATTTCATAGTTAACATTCTTATTAAAAGTTTTGTGATTATACTCCTTTACCAGTGAGTCACCTGGATAAGTTTAGGTTTACTTTAAACCTAAATTCTGTCTTTAGTTCAGTGGTTGTTAAATGTAGCGCTTTAAAGATTATCACAAAGTCTTGTCTAAATAGGAAAATGCCCATTTGTACTTAAAGTGTTTTACATACTTCATTATTATATATACACATTATATATAACTGTTATATAATAATACAACATTTCCATAGGTAATTAGAAATATGTTATTAACTTCTCTCTTAAATTAAGGAAATTAAAAATTTTAAAACAANTAGTTCAGTGGTTGTTAAATGTAGCGCTTTAAAGATTATCACAAAGTCTTGTCTAAATAGGAAAATGCCCATTTGTACTTAAAGTGTTTTACATACTTCATTATTATATATACACATTATATATAACTGTTATATAATAATACAACATTTCCATAGGTAATTAGAAATATGTTATTAACTTCTCTCTTAAATTAAGGAAATTAAAAATTTTAAAACAAAATTTTTAAATATTTCCTCCTACTTTTAAGATACAGTTAATCGTAGTGACTTTTTTTTTCTATTTTCTTAATTAGACAAAACATTATATCACTTCACATTTTTATTGTTTTTGAATATTTAAAAAGTCAGAGTCAATTTGAAAGAATTATATATAACTACCTATGGTAGTTAAGGATTCATTTTAAAAAGATATTAAAGCTGAGCCAGAAAAGGAAAAACAAACGAGATTCTTCAATCTTTCTCTGCAATATTACATAGAATATTTGAAGATGGGGGTTATGAGAGAGGGACACAGCTCTGCATTGTGCAATATAAGTTTATTGTAATGTACCCTTCCAAAGAAAAATACAAGTCCCTTCTGGTCATTTCTCTTCAAAATTGCTTAGTAGCTTCATGTTGCTTTGGGGTATAGGAGATGCTTATAATGGGAAATGCTTATAAGGCTGTTGTGATGGGCCTTGTGTGACTTGTCCACACCCACTTTTCTCTGCATCCTTTGGATGTCATTTTAGCTTTTGAATGTACCAGCTTTATCTCATTGTCAACTGTTCAGATCCTCTGTCTCAAACATTCCTGGCCAGAGCTAATTCATACATATTCTTCAGAACTGAGCTTTACTCACTGTCAATACTTTGTGGGACCTCTTCTGAAATCTTATCCCCCTCTTTCTTGCCCCTTTACTTGCACAAATAGAACAGCAATGAAAAGCTGGGGTAGGTACTTTTATTTGGAGCTGTCAGAGCATATGTACTTCTTTAACATAGGAACTTACAGTAATTGTTCATTTAATGATCTACCTTCTCTAGTATAGATAGTAATTATAATTTAAAATTAGAGTGTATTTCTATTAGGTATATCAAGGTATACTAACAGTGTGTTGAAAATACTTGCACAGTGCCTGACAGAAAATGGGTGTTCAACAATATTTGTTGAGTGGTATTACATGGGTCTTGTTCATAGATATATAAAAGCTAAAGGGGTTAATTCCTAGCTCAAAGGCTACTTTGAAGTATAAAACAGACAATGCCTAACACAGTGCCTGACTCCCTCAAAATGTTGCTTCCATAGCCTTTTCTTTCCTTCATGGAAAATATTGTTCACTCTACCAGATGATATGTTAATTTGGTTGACATAGATCTCCAACAAATGCCAGTTAACATCTATGGAAAATAAATGGAATGTTTAATTTTTACTTGAAGTATATTTAGAACTTTGGATATGGCTAGATGAAACCAGATGATAGGATCTTTACAAAGGAAAAAAGGAAATCTTGGACTGATTGTATGTCTTAATGTTTTATCGGTTTGACTAGTTATATAGTAATGGACTTGGAGGTCTAAAGACCTCATTTATATGCATCCTTTGTCCTTAGGCTGCATAGTTACTCAAAGGAAATGGGAAACTCTTATAGGAAAGGAATTTGATAGTGATATTGATGGAATTAGAAATAGGGGAGGTTTTCAGCTATTGGCACTAACTATCATTAATCTTGGTACAGTATCAATTCTTAAAAAGATATATATTGATTTTAGATTTTATTTATCTTACATTTTCGGAATGTAGAGTAAGCCTACTATTTAATGATAGTTATAAAATCAATAAAAGATGCTGCATACTTACAAACAGGTTAAAGAAATGGCAAACTCAGCTAGCGATGCTGTTATAAGAAGAGTGAATGTGTGCCTCTTCACTACACAAAAGCCCTTAAAGATTCACTGGACAGTCAAGACACTCTAGATTTTTTCTCATCAGAAAAATAACCACCAAACCCAAATGATTTCAAATGTTTAGGATCAGACTTATAGAGTGGCAAAAACTCTTGTTAAGAAAGAGAAAGTGTATGTGCATACTTGGTAGATGATATTAATTGCCACATAAACTGAAGCTTTGCTTTCATACAGATACTTTTTAGTGGCATGTCCATGGTAGGCAGGGGATTCTTTCCTTACTTTTGTAGGAATGATCCATGATGGATGAGTATTGAAGGCTGAGATCCTCTCTGGCTTTAAAAAGTATTCTGTTTAAGTCATATGCAAATTAGTTTAAATTAACTAACATGGCATTTAAAGGTGAAAATATAACACTGATTACCTGCCTGTTTTTCCCCACATTCCTTACCTCAATAAATGGCATCATATTTCGGTATGGGATGAAATACTGAAATGATGAAATACTGAAATATGTTTTCTTGTCTTTAGTTTCCTAAAGTTTAATTACAAGGTGTCTTGGTATAGATTTCTTTGGGCTTATTTTGTCTGGAGTTTGACCATCTTCTTGATTCGGTAGTTTTGTGCTTTCCATAAAATTTAGGATGCTTTTAGTCATTAATGCTTTGAATATTCTTTTAGTCCCCTCTCTTCCTCTTCTTCTTCTGAGATTCTGATGATATGAATGTTGGATCCTTTGTTAGTCTCATACAAATCTCTAAGGTTCTGTTCATTTTTCTTGGTCTTTTTTTAAAAGTCTATTTAGATTGTTTTGATTCTCTTTATCTGTTCTCCAGTTCACCCATGTATGCTCTTTCATTTCTACTCTCTATTATTGAGTGTATCCAACAATTTTTTATTGTTGTATACTTTAGTTCTATGATAGCCATTTGGTTCTGTTTTGATGATTTTTTGGTGGGGGGGGGAGGTTGTGCTGGGTCTTTGTTGCTGCGCAGAGTTTTCTGTAGTTGTGGTGAGTTGGGAATACTCTTCCTTGTGATGCACAGGCTTCTCCCGGCAGTGGCTTCTCTTACTGTGGAGCACAGCTCTGGACTGTTCGGGCGTCAGTAGTTTCAGCACGTGGGCTCCGTAGTTGTGGCTCCCTGTCTCTAGAGCACAGTCTCAGAGCTGTGGTGGCTTAGTTTCCCACGGCACGACATGTGGGATCTTCCTGGACCAGAAATTGAACCAGTGTATCGGCAGGCAGGTATTCTTTACCACTGAACCACCATGGAAGTCCGACTTCTTCTTCTTCTTTTTTTTACACTGAGGATTTTCTAGTTTCCCATCTATATCAGAACATGTAATTTGTTGCTGAGTCATTTCTGGGAAAGCTGCTTTAAAATTCTTGTCAAATAATTAAAACATCTGTTCCATCTCTGTGTGGCATCAGTTAACTGTCTTTTTTTCATACAAGTTACGTTTTTTTGATACTTTTGTATCATAGATAATTTAGTGGTTTTCTATTGTATCCTGGACATTTTTTCATTATGCTTGGAGACTCTGAGGTGCATTTAAATTTTTTATTTAAGCTGTTTTATTTACGTTTTTAGTTTTAGCAAGCAGGTCCTGGCCTAGTTTTTTGTGATTCCAATGATGGTTTAATTTTAGAGAACTTGCATTATTATTTTGATCTGCTTTGCTGTTGCTGAGGCTCTAACCAGTCCCTGTTGTTGCTGCTTGGGGTGATGGAAGATGTTTCCCCAAGAAGGGCTCATTGCAGACCAAACTGTAGGAGAGGGGACTCCCAGGCAAGTAACGGCATGTGGCTTCTGGAGCCACATGCGCATTGTGGGTGAGTCCCTCTTGATGATGCTGCCTGCCAGCCTCGATTTCTTGAAGGAGGTGGTATATCCCAGGCTCTCATGGTTTCTTGTTGGTTGGGCTGCTAGTTCATGCCCTGCACCAGTGGTGTCAGGAAGCTGATTTCAGAGCAGTTCCTTTTCTTTCCACAGAACTGGGCTGCTTTCTATTGTTTTGTTGGAGTCCAGGAAACACTGTTCTTGGTTCATCTTCTGTTGGGTTGGGTGACAAGACACTCTGCTGCTGTGTTGTTCTTTTAGACTTGGAGTCAAAACTAGTTTGGCTTCTCCATTCATTGTTCTTTTCTGATTGTCTCGTGTACAATTTACAGGGTTCATAGTCATTCTTAGAGTGGAGGAGGATAGATCAGTGAAGGAGGAAAGGTGGGAGGAAAGATCCCATTTTATCCAGACTGGAATTCTTATCCTGTGTTTTTATTTGCTAAATATAGCAGGCCTGACTAGGCCACAGGTAACCTGGACATAAGTAGTTAGTTACAATGTATAGTTTTCTTACTTTTTTTGGTTTACTTATGCTTCATGATGAAAGCTGATTAAGTGGACTTAAAACAATCAGTAATCTAGTATTGGGGTCCCAAACTATATCACCTGCCCAAGGGCCATACTTCCCCTATAGCTTGTTCTGGAATGGCCTTCAAGTTAAGAATGGCTTTCCATTTTTTAGGATTAAAAAAAAAAATGTAAATTCTCCATATGTGGTCAGTAAGACTTAAACAATTACTCTCAAACATTATAAAGAAAAAAAAAATTGCTGACACCCAGTCCAGGGAAATGAAAAACAAGCAAACAAACAAAACTAAAAAACACTAAACTTGGGATTCAGAAAAGGAGTGTTTGGTTCTTATCTTTGAAACTGATAAGCTCTGTAATGTTGAACAAGTCACAAAAATTCCCTGGGCTACATTTTTCTCTTTATAAAATAAAGCTTTATATAAAGTAATTACTGAAATTCTTCCAGTATGAAGTTTTAAATTACGCTGTCATAGAACTGTTCAGTTCAGTTGAGTTTATTCACTCAGTTGTGTCCGACTCTTTGTGACCCCATGAATTGCAGCACACCAGGCCTCCCTGTCTATCACCATCTCCCAGAGTTCACTCAAACTCACCTCCATTGAGTTGGTGATGCCATCCAGCCATTTCATCCACTGTCGTCCCCTTTTCCTCCTGCCCCCAATCCCTCCCAGCATCAGAGTCTTTTCCAGTGAGTCAACTTTTCACATGAGGTAGACAAAGTATTCAAGTTTCAGCTTTAGCATCATTCCTTCCAAAGAACACCCAGGGCTAATCTCCTTTGGAATGGACTGGTTGGATCTCCTTGCAGTCCAAGGGACTCTCAAGAGTCTTCTCCAACATCACAGTTCAAAAGCATCAATTCTTCGGCACTCAGCTCTCTTCACAGTCCAACTCTCACATCCATACATGACCACTGAAAAAACCATAGCCTTGACTAGATGGACCTTAGTTGGCAAAGTAATGTCTCTGCTTTTGAATATGCTATCTAGGTTGATCATAACTTTTCTTCCAAGGAGTAAGCATCTTTTAATTTCATGGCTGCAGTCACCATCTGCAGTGATTTTGGAG